>JAQJVL010001965.1:29678-132342 GCA_035578905.1 Stictocephala bisonia | reverse complement strand
TACGATTCCAGCTGATAAGTGATAAATAACTTGCTTACTATTTAGTTGAATGGTAATAGGCAATTGGTATATTTAGTTACTAGTATTTAATAGAATAAACAAATCAGCTGATTTCGCCCATGTGGTGGCGCAGTTTACTGCACAGATTAAGATTCATGTTAACCACCACTCAGCAGGCACTGTCTGTGTAACGACTCTTTCTCGCGTGCCTTTTTAGCGGGGGAGATTTACTGTAGAATATACAATCGGGGGGGTGGGGGGGGGGGCGAGATTAAGGCCTCCAAGTGGAAGATGAATGAATAAATGGATGAAAATGGCTTTATTAATGTGGCGAAGTTAGGAATATTTAGTCCTCTCTACCACTTAACCAGAAAAAAAAGTTGTACATTAGATTTATAATACAAAAGCCAAAAATGAAATAAAAATACAAAACAAAACAACTTAAAAAGATTTATTTTTCATAATACAGCATGAACGATGAATAAATTTTACAATATTTAAGTTCATTCACAACTATCACTCATACATGGTCCGCTCACGTGCACGCCCATCCATCTCCGCCAATACCTACTGCAGTTCTAGCAACAACTTCCTGACCTCCGCCCCAAAGCGGGCACGGTTTTCTACAACTTTCAAATTATCAGAGGGAGAATTCCACAAACGACATGAAGTGACTAAAAAGGATTGATTGAAAATTGTAGTTCTATGTTGTGGAGTCGATAGAGTATAGATCCTCTCGTGTATAACGAGAACTAATCTGGGACAAGAAAGAATATCTTTTGGAGAGATAAGATGGTAAGTTTGATCTGATGATAGCATACAACAAAGTAAGGATATGGTATTTACGGAAATTTCTCGTTTCAAAACACATAGCTGTTCAAAATAAGGAGTAACATGATCATATCGTCGTAGGTTGAAAATGAAACGGATTTTTCTCTCCGAGAAGAAAATGAAAAGTTACAATCTCTCCGAGAGCTCAACAGTCATATCTTTATTGACTACGTCACAGTAGTTGAAGTGAGTTAACACTAGAGTCTTCACCAGCATGATTTTAACATTGTATGGAAGGAATAAAGGAAAACGTCTTAACACTCCAGTGGTCGCGCGCCTGACCATGACGTGATAGGTCGCGTGGGGTAATTTCTTACCCCACATTAAATTTTCTTTTTAATTAAGGTTTTTAAATTATCTGTTGCATAAATTTAAGTAAAATACTAATAATTTACAAAATCTATACATATTATAATGTATTTGAAAAATGTCACATTGATATATAATAAATTCAAAATATTTCAATACACCAAATTTTTTATTAGAGTACGCAATCATCAATAATAGGATTACGAATTCAAAGCTAAGACGAAAGCCAATAAGCAACAATGTTTGTATTATTGTGATAACATTTTTTTAAGTCTCTTGACAGTATCTTATTTATAACATTTTTCAAAAATATTCTTTAGATGATTGTGGCAAACTCGGTTGTGGCATTTATCACAGGTTTTTCTGTTTTTTTTGTCGGCTGCTCTAGGGCAAATAATACAACGACTTCCACTTGGATTTCCTCTCTGTTGTTCTGTTGGCTGTTCCTGTCCTTCAATGCCTAAAAAAGTTTACATCTGCTTTTTAGTTGCTTAGGTATATTTTCAAGACTCATCCGACGATGAACAGCAGGTTTTATCAATTCTATGGCTAAAGTTGACAAATATTCTCTTCTGGCAACATTTTCATAATTGTTATTAGCCCTATAAATATTTATTGCATTTACACCACCAACATTCATAATATGAAAAAATAGGGTCAAGGGCCATCTCCTAGAGTTTCTACTAGTGTTATACTGGTGATACATTTTGTCTAATATATCCACTCCAAACTTGGTTTCATTATAAAAGGAACCTGAAGCGATGTTCACTCATTGTGACATTTACAGCCTCAACACCAGTTCCATTTCTCATATCAAATATTTCAGTGACATTTCTCCTACTTGATTTCATTACCCCAGCTAAGAACAAAATACCCAATAAAGATCTCATTTCACAATTATCTATCAATTTTGCATCTCCATCTCTTACAAAATTGTCTTTGATTTTGTTTATGTAAATATTGGTGTATGTAACAATTTTATTTATAATACTATCGTCAAAAATACACTCAAAGGACTGTACGTGTGTTTTAGCATTTTTAGCATAACCTTTACGTCCTGGCATATGAAATCTAGGTATTATATTATGAGAAGCTGTTCTAGATGTTCGAGCCATTTGAGTTTCTAAGTACCACTTTGTTTGTTTATTCTTTCCGATATAAAACTCACGTCTATCAATATTATTGTGGGTCATTACTGATTCTTCTTCTTGCTCTCACAATCACTCTCTGTTTCATTTAACCAAATACGCAATTGTTCACGCTCACATTCAGACATTATATAAACTATTTACAACTATATACACAAAATACTATAAGTAGGTAGAAAACTGTTGTTTGAAAAAACACTGACACGGTTAGTCACGTGGGGTAACAACTTACCCCAAGTACGACAGACAGTATTTCAAATGCCCGTAAAGAACGAAATAGGCAGCCAAAACGGTTGAATCTTCACTGATGGTGTCTCAGATACTCAAATAGAAGGTACTGGAGTGCTCAAGGTCAAGAGTGTTTCCAACTGTCCAGGGCAACAAAAATAATGACGCCTGGGGTAACAAATTACCCCGCGCAACCACTGGAGTGTTAAGTAACAGTTGAAGTAACAGTTTCATTCCACGTCAGTGTATTGTTAATAAGATCAAGGTTGTTTACCTTATCACAGTATTCCAGTTCGTAGTGGTTCAGTTTTACTTTAGGAAAATATTAAAAATCAATTTTAGAAAGAAGCTGTCGAGTCCCTACCACCAAGGTTTGAGTTTTAGTCTGATTCCGTTTTAGTCCATGTTTCTGTGCCCATATAGTGATTGAGTCAATGTCCTCGTTGATCAAAGATACGGAAGCATTTGCATCTTTAATAGAAAAATGATAGTATATTTGTAAAACGTCAGTGTACAAGTGGAACTTAGCGTGATAAATAACTTCAGTAATATTGTTGATGTACAGGGAAAATAACAAAGGACTGAGGACGGAGCCTTGGGGACCTCTCGTGTGACGGGCCTCCACTCCGACTCAGCATCCCTTGCCCTCACAAGTCGATCAGTAATATATAAGACTTAACCCAGTTAACACAACCATCGGAGACACAATCAAAAGCTTTTGAAAAATTGAAAAAGTTAAAAGTGTAATGAGTCTCTTATCCATGGCTATCCTAATGTCATCAGTGATCTTAAGAAGTGCAGTAATAGTGCTATGATTGGAACAAAAGCCAGATTGATATTTCGACAAAACTTGGTTTTGATCCAGGCATGATATAAATTGTTCAAGACATTTGGAAAGGGCGGAAAGTATACTGATAGGCCTAAAATCAGAAGGAGATTTAGGCGAGGAACATTTTTGCAATGAACGTACTACTGCGTGTTTCCAAAGAACAGGAAAAGTAGACGAGTTTAAAGATACATTAAATATTTTAGTTATTCTGGGCAGAGTAACAGGTAGTGTATCTTTAATAAATCAGATAGGAATATTGTCAGCTCCGACAGCGCCACTGGACATCCTCATGATAGCTTTAAACACGTCAGCCTCAGTTAGAGGTGCAAATTAAAACCGACGGTGGGGGGCCACAGTTGGGGTATTCTGAAGTTCAGTGACGTATCTATGTGCACCAGACATATCAACAGGGACATTAACGAAAAATCGTTGAGAGAATTCAAGTCAAAAGAAATTGTGGGTTCCTGCTTGGATTTTCCAATTCCCAGTTCTTTAAGTTTGGACCATAATATTTTTGTAGAATGATTTTGAGAAAAGGAATTATAATAAAATCTGATCTTAGAATTTCTTATTTGCTGTTGAGTTCTATTTCTTAGCTGTTTATAAACAGCCCAGTCATGGGCAGAATTTGTCCGTTTAGCACGACGAAAAGCTGAGTCTCTTTGCTTTTGCAAAAGGCGAATATGATCAGTAAGCCAAGGAGCTGGTCCTTTAATAACTCGCTTTTTAATCATTGGGGTGAGATCATCAAAAAGATTGGATAATAGAAAGTTAAATTTATGCACCATGAAGTTAATATTGTTAGATGATAAGACTTCATTCCAGGGCAGCGCTGCCGCATCCGACAATAGAGCTTGATGGTTTATTAAACCATATTTACACTATTGAATGAATTCAGGCTTAATCTTTGGTGAACGAAGTTTAAAAACAAGAAAGATAAGGTTGTGTTTTGAAATATCAGGAGCAGTCCGTAGTGTGCAACTAGGGTCGGGTCAGTACCGGCGATGATGTCAAGCCACGTGTCAGCAGTGGCTGTATGGTGAGTGGCGTCCAGTTGTAGTATTGTCATGTTACAGGAAAGTAACATAGTAGTTAAGTATGTTTGATCGTAATTAGCAGGTCCAAGTACGTCAGAGTTCAGGTCCCCCATCACTAAGACATGACTGTAGCGAGCCATGCGGGCTTGAAGAGATTCCTCATATTCAGAAAGATAACGAAGATTTGGAGCTCTATAGCATACACTAGCAAGGATATGCGTTCCATTAACGCTGATATCTAAGAACATATATTCAGGCCTTCCTTCTCTAGAAGTGTCAGAGGCATACAACATGTAATCAGACAGGTGAGACTTGACGTAGATGGCAACACCTCCAACCCCCTTGTGGAGACAATCGTTTTGATGAAGACAATATAGCCTGGTAATTCGACTGATTTATTATTAATGTGAGGTTTCAGCCAAGTCTCAGACATAATTATAAGATCAAATAAATTAGTATTAAAAATTGTTAAAAATTCATCAAAATGGTATATTAAAGATTGGGCATTAACATGAGCTGCCTTTAGATGTTAATGGTATGGTTTAAGTATTTGGCAGAGATTATCGGGGAGAGGGAGAGGAGGAGTGTTCCCGCCTGAGGCAGGGGAGGGGTCAGAGTTCAAGTGCGACAACAAGGTACCTACAGTAGCAGCGGTCAGCGGCAACCCAGGCACACGTAACAATGCCAGCAAACCACGCATACACAGACACACACAAAAAACTAAGATTAATATTATTCAAACTATCTGAAACCCATTAACAACTGGCTCCTAAGCAAAGTACAATTACGGAACAAATATTATAAATCTTATTGGTGATGAAAACAATTTAACTAATTGATAATAATATTTAACACTAAAACATACAAAGGATAACTAAAACTATTATAGTGTACAAGATAGTAAAAAAAGCAATTATAACAACACATAAAAAGCTATAACATAATTTCACTTATGAATTAAAATTTCATATATATCTTGTAAAAAACCTTATAAACTATTAGAAAAAAACCTTATAAATATGATTACAGTCATACAAGAATGATCAAATCAGAAAACTCATATTTTAGTGCACCAAATTGGGATTACTATTTTACGTCTTGAATAAAGAAATGAATGAATAAATAAAAATTAAAACATTTTAATTTAAAGATTGTTATATTAAAAGGAAAAAAGTAATGAATAAATATTTTTAAGACATCTTGAGAAACAAACAAAAAATATGCTAAATATAAAACAATATTTAACTATACAAATTTAATTATTGTTATATTAAAATAGAATATAAATAGAATAGAATATATTTTATTTTTTGAAAGAAAGAAAGATACATTGAGTTTAATTTCTAGAATTGTTATAGAAGTATAACCATAGTATACATAATCATTATAATAGCTAAATAATTATTTTTAATAAACTACATATTAACTAAATACAACCAGTTTTACATTCTTCTGTTTGATTAAACATAAAAATATATGGCTACTTTATTTATCATTATTATTAATATCATTCCTTCTACAACAAAATGGCTACACTAATCCTCAGAGGAACCGAAAATTTGGTTTCCCTGAGATAAAGCAATCTTTCAAAAAATCTAGGGCCTCATAAGGCAGAGCCTGTACTGAGGTTCCTTCAACATTATTATAATATTATTCTATTGAGCGCAAGAAAGTTTATACTTTAGGTATCTTAAAGCCCGCAAATACATACTGTATATTTCAATTATTAATATCAAATTATTATTTAAAACAAGTTATTATTAGTTTTGTTATTTTCTAAATTTGTATATTAGTTAGTTAAAAAATTAAAGCACTCGTGATTTAATGGCCAACATTTCAATTTTTTTGCAAATGAATGAATATTTTTACTATCTTTCAATGTTTTTGGGATTAAATTAAATATTTTTGGTCCCAAGAAACAGTAGCTTTTAGTAAAAAATGTTAAATTAGGCTTAGGAACCAAAATACATTCCTTCCTCCTCAATTTATTTTTGTAAACATTTCTACTTTCCGGTATATTACCACTCATTATAAAAAAATTTTCATAACTTTGTGAATATACTACATATATTTTAACCCTTTGAGGACCGTACAATTTTTGAACATTTTTCTGTCTGTGCAAAAAATTTTTTATTACTTTTGAAAAGTTGTATGTGAAAAAGACGGCGCTCAAATATGCGATTTTATAGACATTCAGAGAAAAATTTGTAACTATAGTAATACTTAAGATATTTAAATAATTTTTCCACTAAAATTTTTAAAAATACTTACACTTTATAGCAAAAATATTACAGTGGGTTAGTGTCATGTATAGTATATTTTGTTTCAGATTATATATACAAAAATTAAAAATTACAAATTAAATTTTAAGTTTGGCTTCCCCTGGAGCATAAACTAGAAACATTTTAACTGTAGAGCCCTTATCATTTTGTTTAGAATTTAAAAATGAACATGTGTAACAAATTTTATCAAAATATAATAATAATAAAAAAAGATAGAGCTAATTTACAGAATTTAGTCATACGCAAAAAACCATGGGTCTGATGAGATGATGAATCATTGTTACTCAATACAGTGGCGTTATTGAAACGAGTCGAAGTTGAAGGTCCAAGGGGATCGTAATTAGGATCATTGTCAGTATCGTCGTCATATAAATCTCCAGAAGAATCATTTACATAGTCATAAAGGCATCTATCCAATTCACTAGTTCGTAATTTATCGCGATCCATTATTACACATAATCAAATGAAACTCAAATAATAACACTATGAACACTATAAAAACTAATTATATTACAAAACTAAACATTGATAAATAACTAAAGTGAACTAAAACAACATCAGTAAATAACGTTGACTCACAACACAACTCTACTGACAGTTCTCAATTGTCATCGACATGTACGATCAGCTGATTCATTCCTAAGAGTAACGATATTTTACGTCATTATTAATTCGGTAATGGTAACTGATATATATATATATATATATATTAATGGTTTACACACTTACATCAACTCATTTAGAACAGTTTTACATTCATACAAAGTGTTTTTGATGACTACGAAAGTAATTACACGACAATAACTAAGCGCGTCCTGGCAGGCCGTCGGATCGGCCCATCGTCCTCAACAGCAAAAATGTCACAGGCCGACTCATCGGCCCACTAGTCCTCGGCGGAAAAACGCGATGGGCCGTCACATCGGCCCGTTGTCCTCAAAGGGTTAAAGGAAGTATATCTAAGCTTATGAAGAAAGGGTGTGATGGTTCCATTCTGCCTTTATTCTTTACTATTCGAATGAATTTCTTTTGCTGAACTAACAAGGACTTCAGATTGGTTTCAAAAGCCCCACCCCAACAAAATATGCCGTAATCTAATCTGCTATGTACAAGTGAATAGTACAACATTTTTAGGATTTTTTCTGTGCATATACTTTTAAAAAAATAAAATGTTCTATGTATGCTATTCATCTATTTGTTCAGTTGTGCTATTTCCTTTTTCCAATTTGGTTCTTGATCTAGAATCAAACCTAAATATTTTAAACTGTCAGTTTGCTTAGCAACAGCACAATGTGCAAGACACTGAGTGTCCTTGTAAATACAATGTACACACTTGCAAATAATGTCATTGTTGAGATATATCTCATTTCTTAAGCTAAAATTAATATAACTAGTTTTTTCTGGACTTAATATCAGATTATTTTTCGCAAACCACCACTGAATTGCATTCAGATCACTATTCATTAAAGAATCCATTCATTCAATTATTCATAAAAGGAAAAACGTTATGAATAATTTTTTTAAGACATCCAGAAGAAACAAATTTAAAATGTGCTAAATACAAACCAATATCAAATAAGATAAACAACACTGTAATATATTAAATTGAAAGTAAACTATTACAATTTAATGAGTATACAATGAATAGAGAAACAATAATGATACTTTTACATTGATAAAAATAGATTATTATGGTAAATGAATATTCAATAATTTTCAAAACAAAACAAAAACAACATTTACTCTACTCGAATATATTGAAAATATGGCAATTCAAAATCAAGATGAAATAATAAAAACAATGTTTTATACTGAAAAAAGTGAATTTCTGCAAGTTAGTTTGCATGACCTGGAAAGTCAGAAAGTTTTATTGACACACCTTTAACACCCGACTTATCGATCCACATGATCCTGCCATCCAGAGTCCAGGTCCTATCCTTTCCATACTTCTCTGTGGCCCTATGCAGCAGTTGTAGGCGGTTGGTTGTCAAGTCCTCCCTGATGCTCACCCAATTGCCTTGAGTTTTTTCTTTGCCGAGAACAACCGATCAGTAGTCGGCCGCGGCGCGACAATCCACCTCAAACCGGTTATTTGTAGGAAGGGAGGACGTTACTTTTTTCCCTACTACTTCATTGGTCCCGATGCTGTTGCTCAGTGAGTCACAGCGCCCTGATCCCTGTGCTAGCGTGTCACATTTCACTATGATGAATGTGTTAAGCAGCGCACCTGCATTAAATTTTGCCAAACAATTTTTCATTGAGCATCATAGTGGATTGCCATGATACGAGAAGTTTATGGTGAAGGATAAATTAAAGAGTGGTTTAAGCGGTTTAAAAATGGCCACATATCAGTGGTAATAAGCGACTTTAACGCCTAGAACGCTGAAAATAATGAACATGTTCATGCAGCAATTAATGAAAACATTCTATTGACTGTCCAAGAGCTGGAAGAAGATTTAGGAATACTAAAATCGTAAGTTTGTTACATTTTATACAAAGATTTGAAAATTAACCATGTTTCGGTTCACGCGCCAGCTCATTCCTCGAATCTGTTTCAGCATTTTTTTTTGATAACACAACATTAAACAACTATGACAACCTCCCTACAGCCCTGACATAGCTCTTTGTAACTTCTGGCTATTTCCAAAGTTAAAAATTCCTTTGAAAGGTACAAAGTTTGAGGACGTTGAAGAAATAAAACAAATTGTGAAAAAGGTCCTGTTAGCCATTCCACAAAATGAATTTAAGGAGTGTTTCTGGAAGTGGAAGGAGTGTTGGTATAAGGTAGTAGCTTGTTTCTGGTCTCTTTGAAATTTCTCCCCTCCACAAGCTACTACCTTATACCAACACTCCTTCCACTTCCAGAAACACTCCTTAAATTCATTTTGTGGAATGGCTAACAGGACCTTTTTCACAATTTGTTTTATTTCTTCAACGTCCTCAACTTTGTACCTTTCAAAGGAGTTTTTAACTTTGGAAATAGCCAGAAGTTACAAAGAGCTATGTCAGGGCTGTAGGGAGGTTGTCATAGTTGCTGCCAAGTAGCTCATTTTTATGCCAAACGTTAAGGTCGGATACTTTTTGGACAGACCTCGTAAATGTATACATTTATGTGCTTACACAAGAGGGAGCTTGTGAAAAAAGTTATTAACCTCCTGTAATAAAGTAAAATAGGCTACTGTACTGTATTTTACTGTATATGATATAATACAGTCAAATGAGTATGACTACTGGCTCTGCTTAAACGGTAGTCTGCAATGTCAAAAGGTGAGGAAGGGATATAGCCGTGTCTTTCAACCCAATGCTAAGCAGTGGCATGGCACTCATTTTCATTTTAAAGACAGGAAGTGTAGACTGACCTTCCTTATCAATCCCCATACTCCTTCCTAAGCCACCCTATATTTTCACTGCTCTGGTGATTTGCATGACCAAACGTTTTATGTGGGATATTATTGCACTGATAAATTTACGACTTAATAAAAATAAGAAATGCCGTAAAACCTTTTGGGAATTTATTTTCATTTTAAACAAGATGGAAAATGAAATATTTTTTTATACATTTTCTAATCAATAAAAAAATAATGTCTATTTGCCACGTTTTCCCTTCAATACTAGAAACAAAAACAAAACACAGGAATAACAAAAAAAGAGACAAATTGACGACATGACATTCATTATTGTATCAAGATATAGAGCGCCCGATGCCCGACAATGCAATATACACAACTTTTGTGTAGTGTGGCTGTTAATGTGAATATAAGGTGCTAAAAGCTAAATTTTAGATTTTATTTGCAATTTATTTTTAATAATTCAAGAATACTAATCTGGACTACCACAAGTTCTGACTTCTAAAAGTCTAAAGCAGTTGAAAAACAGAGTAAGGCCAGCTTCACAATAGATGCAACGTCTTGACTCACGACAAAACAAAATGTTGTATAGTGTCGCAGACATTACTCTCGTATGTATGACTAAATGTCACCTTATGCGAGGTAGTGACATACATACGTACAGAACCAGAGGCAGGGACAGTTACAGAATTGGACAGCACAGAACGGTGATATACGAGCGCTTACCGTCACAGGCGAGTGCTACGTTTATCAACAGCCTACCTGACTAAATGAAAAATGTTCCAATGCTACAGGCACTAAAAGTCAAACTGAAGAGTTTCTTGACTCAAAAGGCATTCTACTTGGTGGGGGAGTTCCTCCAATACAACTGGGAGAGCGAATCTCAGCTCGGAGTTGGGACGGAAATGATTGACAGAGTATGAATAAGGGTGTGAATGAGAGAATGAGTGTTGTGTTTCATGTTTATATTTTTCTAGTTTCATTCTTAGCATAATATGACATTTTGTATACAACAATCTGTTGTACAACACAGATAAATATTTATCATTATTATTACATTAATTCCTCTATGGTGGTAAATAGGAGTGTCGCACATTAGCTACAACAAACTTAGTGACAAGTTGATCAGCGCAACTGAAACTACAGGAAGTGTTACTTCTGTTGGATGGGGGAAATTGATCCAATGATCAGTTTTGTCGTCAGGCAAGCAAAAATGTTTACTGTGTACAATTCAATAAAATAATTTACTACCCTTGCAAATGAGTGAACACTGAAATGTAATAGATAATTGTTGTGTGGTGATGATTCTAACATTACTTAGTTACTAATACAAAAATGTCAGGTTTTGCTCAAACACTTGAATTAGGTACATACAATTTTATGGGTACCTTAATATTATCTTATATTTTGGTTAAATTTATTTTTGACCTGTGAATGAACTATAGGTACAAAGTTGAAATTTCCTTCCATTTTTTTTAGTTAGAAGTCAACTAATTTAGTTATGTTTGTAGGAATAAGAAGAGAGAAAATTAGCACCACGTGGTTTAGTTCTGTGGCTGGCTACACCATAGACAATACACAGGAAATCACAGAGTGGATTTAGTCAGCTTACACAATATAGTAAATAATTGTTTTTATTAAATATAACCAATTATATTCATAAATCATTATAAAAAAGAAACATTTAATATACATCTTAAAATTTACACAATTTCACTTTTTACATTTGAAAGCATTTCAGTTAGTAGTACCATTGATTTATATACAAATAAATTTCTCATCTAATGGTAAATTTCAAGTCTAAAAATATCAGCTTTTTGTTTTTTGTTTTTTTTTTTTTGTCTATTGTGGAGCGCTAGTGCTGTCCGATGTAAATGTAATGCAGTTTAAACCAGCTGTGGTTGTGGGCCTCACCATATTCGCCTAAAAATACGCACAACGTTGTGTCGACGTCTCATATGTAAGGATGTAAGAATGTAACTATAAATTAATTGAAAGGTTTTTCTCCAGTATGCGTCTTCATGTGCTCTTCCAAAAGACACATTAGAGTAGTTCTACAAGAGCATATATTGCAAATGAAAGGTTTCTCTCCAGTATGTGTCATCTTGTGATTTTTCAAAGTCTACTTATTTCCACCTCCTCCCATACACGCACAGTGGTATTGACCTACCTGACCACCCATATACACACAGTTCTAAAAGTGCATAGATTAAAATTAATGTTCTCTCTCCACTTATTTTATTATTTTTGTAAGGACACTGGTTACATTTGTAGGGTTTCTCACTTGTACCGGTATTCACATCACTTATACTCCGATATACGTGTATACGTGTACTTAGCTTTAGAAGTGCACTGGTTAAATGTTAAGACCTTTTCACTTGTATGAGTCTTTAAGACCATTATCAATCCGCTATTTTGTGCAGTTTTATATGAAGAGTTGTTATAACTTAATAATTCCTCTGTATTGGCTATTTTGTATGTTGACTTAGATGTGCCTTTCGATTGGTTTGGTTCTATTTCAGCAATACACTCCAGATATGACTCCTATAACATAAAATATACTTTATTATCTACTTAAATAGAACCCAAGTATTATTTGTACATTGCTTTGAGTCTTAACAAAAATACGCACAACATTGTGTTGGTGTCTCATAAGTAAGAATGTAAGAATGCCTTTATCTAAGTTTTGTATATCAGCGGATTCGATTGAGGGAGGTAGAAGAATAACATCTTATTTTCAGTTTTCAACTTATTAAACATATATTTTCTCTTGTATACGATCATAACTCTACCTTTCTTGCTTGATATTAGAAGAATGGTTTACTATTGTTTAAAGTCAGAGATAGATTTTCTTAGACTATTTTGATAGGAATAGTCTAGTTCCTGTATATTATGTATTGCTTGTAAATGTGTTAGGCAACAGAAAATGTTCTTGTTATTCTAAGGTATTGTATGGCATAGTACTTGTGATTTTTGTAGTCACGAGTTATACTTTGAAAATAAAAAATTCAAAATATAACTGTCTAATATAAAATACTTTGTCACCAAACAACGTGTCTCAGGAGTAAGGGAGGCATTCTCCAAATGAAACCTTTAGCTTTTTGTGTTAATTCTAATAGATTGAACAAAGTTTTGTATGCTTGGCTTTTATATAGAAGAATGATTTATTATTATTAAAAAGAATGCAATAGGAATTATATAAGAAAAAAATATTAAAATAGAAGTTTAACATAAAAAGCTATACTATGTGTTATACAAGAAATTTTAGAGACATCTAAAAATCCCTGATTTTAACATATAAAGTAGGCGAGGAAGTCTGAATAAAAGTGGCAATCAGCAAGTACAAATTAAGAAAAATCCGAATATCCTGGAGCTTGAGATGACTCAATAGATATCAACCAGTATTATTTTCTCAGATAAATAATGTGAAATATTGTGTATGAAACTGTTCAAAACATTTGAAATTGAACATTAAAAGCTCTTGCTTGGGAACAAATAACGTCTGTCTATTAAAAATATGAAACAACTAAAATAATAACATAACGTTTACTATGCCATAGATAACACATAGTAAACTATAAAAATAAGCCATAAATAACACAAATTGGCGGGCTCTAACCAACATGACCTATGTGTCAACAATTTTGGAATAAGTTACAGGTCAAAGTAAGAATCAATACTCAGTGGATACTACGACCGATTTCATTATTACAACCCTGCTTTTTATACAGTGTAATTGAACGGTTCGATTCTGGTGAATACTGCTTTAGAAATAAGAGTGGAAACAAGCACTGTAAGTGATTACAACATTTATACATGAGTCTTTATTTATACTTTGTTTGTTTTCAGTAGGGCCTAAATGTTAAAGCCTACATTTTAGCATTAGGCTATCAACTTTATTTGAAGAAACAGTGAAATAACATTGCTGTAATTATAATATAGAGTAATCAGAAAAGTGTAGATGTCTGCCAATACGCATAACTTGGCGTTTTAAAGGTCGATCATCCTCACATGGACAACTTAACATTGTACTCCAGCATATATGGAAGAATGATCCTATCTGGATTGATTTGTCACTACATTGATCCAGATGGTCATAAATAAGTCCATAGTACACTAAACCCTCAATGGTTTTCACTTTCCTATATATGGCACTCTAGAGGATGCCATATATAGGAAAGTGAAAAAATTCTTTAAAGAGGCACTCTTATCACTCTTAGAGGAATGTCAGGCAAACACTGGCGGCAGAGTGAATTATAGGGACTTTATTAACATAGTTTATTTAGGGGTAGATTTAGGGGTATAAATTTATTTCTTATCTAATTGTAGCATGTCTGTTATTTTATTTGCATGACTTTTATCTTTAAATCATTATTTATTATTTTATAATACCTCTTTAATGTAAATATTGACTATCATCTTTCAGTTCATGTACATAGATATTCTGTTTGACCTGTCTATGATCTATTTATATTTTGAAATTAAATATTTATAAAAAGTATTTTTTCATATATAGTTACTGTGGATGCACGACGAGAGGAAACCTGGTGTGGGCCTCAAATCATCTGCGTAACTCGAAGAGTATCACGATAATGAAGACACTTTCACATAAAGGTTTGCTTTTATTTACTAAATACTACAGTAAATGCATAAAACTATTAATGTTTTTCATTTAGGTGTAAAACAATTAGTTATTGATTCTATACAATTTCAATAATACATTTTGCTATCGAAATTTATCTTATAATTAATTAAATTATATTATATTTAATTTATGTTCTTTTACAATTAAAATTAATAATTTTTAATAATTAATTTAATGTAAGAATAATTATAATTTATTTTATAATTAATTTTGTGAAGCGTATCATTGTGCACTTTTTAGGTTTGCACCATAACAACTGTCTGGTCTGTCTGGGTCTGCTGCAGGTTGTCCGGGTATTGACACCATCTAATCGATCCCACAACCTAATTTGGAGGAAGAAAATAAAAATATATCTGATTCTAAGAAAAGGAACTAGATTGTGAGAGTTGAACACGAATTAAGGTTCAATCTTGTGTCAAACCCTTATTTATACGGTACACAGTACGTTTTTCTGTAATTATAATATTTTGTTATACGAAAAGTATTTACCACTTCAGTGCTCTATAAATGGTTACGTAAATATGGGAAATGTTTTGAAGTGCGGTAAAACAAGTCATAGTGGAGAACGTGAATATATTTGACGTATAATTGAATGCTGTGATAAAGAAAAACGAGAAAAATCTCTGTCATTTTCTATCAACGAAGCAACTGATACTAGTAGCAAATTATTGTAAGGATTCGTAGGTAACAATAAAAAGAATTCAAAAAGAAGTATTGCAAGGTCTTAATTAAAAATCATCCACCCCTGGGAAAAAGAAAAATAGCCAGATTATCGGAATATTAATATATACGACTTTGACAGGCGAGTAATTCTTGGTGTTATCAGAGACTTTTATTTGAATAAAGCAAAAAAACCTGAAGCTTATACCGATTTTAAAAGAAAAAAATAGATTTTAAATAGGTTAAATCCTTGCTATGTCGTATTAAGAGAAATGGGATTTAGATGGAGAAAATGTGGTTCACAGAGAAAAATGTTTATTGAAAGAGAAAGTATTGTTGATTGGAGGTGTGATTACTTGTAAAAAATAAGACTTAGAGAGAAGGAGTCAAAAATATTTTACATTGATGAAAGTTGGACTGACGCCAATCTAAAATTTAGAAAATGTTAGCAGCATGACAAAATAGATGGCCTATTGCCCAGTACTAATTCATCGAATAGTGGTTGATATCAGCTCTGAAGATGGATTCCTTCTTGTTCGTTAATAACACAACATACAGTAAACAGAGAGGCCAACGTAACGGCGTCAAGCGCCTTAAAAATAATATAGGTCAGGACTCAGGTCTCATCTCGTCATACAGATATAGTGGTGTGACATCTATGATGACAAGGCAATGCAGGTTGTTTTTTCAAGTGCCAATTTATATTTGAATGTTTGATTTTTTTTGTTTGCCTGTGGAAGAATACATGGTTTAACACATTTCTTAATTTGCCTTGGCTCGACTCAAAACAATTCAATTTCCTTAACATGAAGCATTTCATATTATGTTCTAATCCTTCACTGTTATGTTATTCAATTAACTCTAAGAGCTAAGTATCTTACAATAACTGACACTTAACAATTAATGTGAGGTTGTAGAATTACCTCCTCATGTTCCCTTTGAACATCTACAATGTTTTCTTCCTTCACAGAACCAGGAACAAATCCATATCTTTTATTGTTCTGAAATCAAAGAGTAACATAATCAATAATGCATTAACAAAATTATAAAAACAATTCAATAAATTAATCTTATTTTCATAATTAAATGTTTATTTTTACAAGCCCAGCTATAAAAACAGTTGCTAAGGGCCGTGGTTTTAAAATTGTTAGTTGGCAATCTTTATATGATCTATGGTCTAAAAATAAAACGAACTAAATTAATAATGTACTACGAAAACAAGGTTTTACAAAAGAGTATTATTATTTTGTAAGCATTTCAGAACAAACACTCATTTTATCAAAATGATTTTAAGCTTTATTGTAATATTAAACTTGGTTTGGTCTCTATCTTGTGCCTGAAACTCCTAGTTAGAGTTCTGCAATATTCTTATATAAGAAGGTATCTGACTCAATTGATCATGACGTTGGCATGTCTCAGTTATGGTGATACTGACAGCGCCCAATCATTTGTCAGTCAGGTGGTTGCAGAACAAAATGATATTGTGACAGTCCGGGTTGTCAGACAATGAATACATTGCAGTGTACAGTGAGAAACATGACTCAACGCTCAGTGAAGAGCTGCAGGAGGCGAGAGAATTTATAATGCCAGCCTCATAAGCTTAAGTTGTAACACATTTTGAAAGGGATCAGCTGATAACCACCGGCTGTTTGTTCATTTGTCATTGGGCTAATTAATTAATGACACATTCTAAGGAACAGTCGGCCTTAGTTTGTAACAATGACTACATTCGCTCATTTGCACTCATCATACTCATTCAAAATCAATATTCACCCACATCTTGCAGAAACTACTGAAGGTTCCTAAGTCTCTCCACCACTCCATTCATTGTGATAAGTGTCATGAGAGTACGCGCAGAGACTAGAACGGAGGAAAAAGCATAATGCTAGTATTCAAAAAAGAACATAAAGCTAGTGTCAATGTGTCCGACTTCTCTTGTCGTCCTAACACCCAATGGGTAAACCATAAGGACAAATGTCAATTGCTAAGATGTTCCTCTTGGCACTAAAAGTGTTGATATTTGAAACATTACATTATTCTGTAACATATGAACTTGGTTGTTCTGAGCAAAATAAACAAACTACAGGTTAATGCAACTAAAATAACTAACAAATGCTGTTACTAAGGTAATATAACAACACTTTATTTCTATTTCCTTTTTATAAGTCTAATATTATTGATAGATTTCTTAGTCTTAGTAACGTTTTAAAGTTACCTCTAGCCTGACAGTCACAACACTTTCTATATGTTAACGCATATTGGAGAAAGTAAAAAGTAACTGTCATTAGATTTAAATGGTTAATTAACAAGTGATTACAAAAACTTGGCAACTTAAAGAATATCTTTCACCAATTAAGGACTTATTAGCAATTTCAATAGTATTCCGACATGTCCAACAACACTGCTGCCCTTAGATATTTGTTGTGGAATAAATATCAAACTGTTTTACTAGAAGGGCAAAATAGTACAATTAGAAATGAAGAAGCCTAAATAAATATAAACAAAAAAAGTAAAAATAAAATCAATTATAAAGTGAGACAAAATGAAAATGGAAGAAACCCAACCAAAATAATGTATTGTAGGAAAGGGAAAGAAAGTCTCGAATGAAAAAAAAATGAATTCCCTGCAATTAAGGGGGTTTTACACTTCGTAAAGAAAACCATTTTTGAATATTTTTGATACTGGCAAACTTATAAGAAAACAACTAGTGGTTTTTATATTTTATTAGTTTTAGCATCGAATTTTTAAATCACATATTCTAAACTTTCTTTAAAATCATAAACTCAATTTTAGTGTTTTCTCCACCTTAAATAATAATTAATAGTTACAGTATTATAGTTCTTTAAAATTCATTTAAATTATATTACAATAGTTTAAAACACAATAATTAAAAAAATGAATGCTTTATTCAAAAATACAATAATTTACTCACAATAATTTTTATTTATTAATAAAACGTGCTACTGGTAATATACAGAATTAATATACAAAAAATATTGTCAACAAGACTAACAAAACTTTTATTTTGATCTTTTAATGGTTTTGTTAGAATATTGATTTTTACTCTTAATGAAATGTAGAAGAGTGGTGAGGCAGGTGTGTTGCAATAAATAACAAATTTTATAGATATAAAGTTTAAAGATTGTATTGTAGTGGTAGTACAAGTTCCCCTCTCATTTTATCCTATATTGAAACACCAAAGTTAATCCATACTAAAGATCTCAGGAACAGAAAATTAAAAGAGTTGCAAGGGCTTGAAATAAGTTAAGAGACATCAGATAAGTAATATGTTAAATACATGATCCATTCTTGTATGGCTCCTAAAAAACAGAAGTTTCAAAAACTGCATATACTCAACTGACCCGACCAAAATAATCAATGTCTATTTTGATTTAATTGATAATATGCTAACAAATGAAAAGATATGTGGTAATTCAAAAAAATAACTCAAGCTTTTTTTCTAAACGAATAACTCAAACAAATAATTGTTTTGTCTAAAATTACAGTGTTGTACCTTCTTCAATGATTTAGATAGTTGTTATTATTTCTTTGGCAGGGCAGGACCTGGCTTTATTCGTATTATTACCCTTTGGCGATACCTCTTGATTCAGCAGGGTTTTCTGGGTTCAGATACGCATTTCACCACTAGTGTTGCATCCTCAGTGACATTAGGTAAGGTTTAAATATTAACATTATTAACAGTTGTTGGTAATGTGACACTCATTACACTACGAATGCAGATGGACGTCATTGTGCAACTTGGGTTTTCGCCACTTACTCCGCTTGTAGTTCTTGTACTTGTAGTGGTAATCAACACTGATTAATAACCTCACATATACTACAAAATTAAGTATTTTTCTTCTGAATTAGAATATTTTATTGTCCTTGGGGAAAATTTAAATATATGGTCACCAGCACACAAAAAACTTTAAAGGCCTAAAAGAAAAAAAAAAATGTGAAATAGTGACTTACATACTATAAAGGGTCTCAATCCATAAAAACATATTCTCTTTCTTAATTCCAATATTTTTCTGGGTTTAAAATATCTACATATAATGGACACCAAATTTCCTAAAATCCACACAGTCAAAAACTCTTGTCATCCAAAATTGCCTGTATGAGGTATCAAATAAAAGTTATTCTACTCATGGACATGAGGAATGTTTTGCAAGGTGAGATCACTGAGCACAGATTAAGTATAGAGTCGCTATCCATATACAACATTAGTTGAAACCAGTTCCACCATAACGAATGGGGCAACTTGCTCAGTGTCGTCGTCAGGCGAGCGAAAATGTTTAGTGTGTACATTTCAATAAAACAACGATTTGATACCTTTACAAAAGAGTGAAAACTATGAAATGTGATAGATAATTAATTGTTGTGTAGTGATGATTCTAACAGTACTTAGGTATTAAAAACTTCGACTTAATCATACTAATACAAAAAAATGTCAGGTTTTGTTCAAACACTTGAATTAGGTACATACAATTTTATGGGTATCTTCATATTTTTTAATACTTTGGTCAAGTACATTTTTGACCTGTGAATGAACAATAGATACATAGTTAAAATTTCCAGCAATTTTTTATTTTAATTAGAAGTCAATTAATTTAGTCATGGTTGTAGGTATGAGAAGAGAGAAAAGTCACACCACTTGCAATAGTCCTGCGGCTGGCTGCACCACAGACAATACACGGGAAATTACAGAGTGGATTTAGTCAGCTTACACAATATAGTAAATAATTGTTTTTATTGAATAACCAATTATATTCATAAATCATTATAAAAGGAACATTTAATATACATGCTGAAAAATACACAATTTCACTCTTTACATTTAAAACAGTTTCAATTAGTAGTACCACTGATTTTATACACAAATAGATTTCTCATCCAATGTTAAATTTTGAATCTAAAAATAACAACTGTTTTTGAGGTCCATTGTGAAGCACTAGTGTAGTCCCATTTACATGTAATGAACCAGCTGTGGTTGCGGGCCTCACTAACAAAATTGCTGACACAAATATTCTTATTAGATAGAATATATCTATATAATCAAGGGTAGAGGAAAAACCCTATTCTATGTAATACAGTTTCAATCTCACTATTGTAATAAAATTAATAATATATGAGTAAAAATAATGTACAAAAACTATAGTTTGTACTTTTTTTATGAAACTTATAATGTACAACCTATTAATAATTTTATTTTGCTTAAGAAGATCCTATAATAATTATTTTTGTGTTTTAAGTAAACATATTTGGTATACGAGTATATATATTTGCTATTCAACTGATATATATTTCTGTTAAGTTATTGTTATTATAGTTTTTATAATTTATATATATTTTCAAGTATGATAGTTTTTACAATATTAACAGTTTTAGTATAAAACATACACCAAAAGAAAACAACTATGTCCCTTTATGAAGATCTGTTCTAAGTTACAATATATAATCGTGTATTAAGATATATATACAGAAAGAAACAACAGAATATATATTTTGTAACATATAAGTCTACCCTCAAAAATATAACATTAGTTTATTTTTGTTGGATAATTAAAAAATGTACTCTAATATAACCACAACATCAAATTATCTTTCAACATGTTATCACATCAATTCGGAAAAACACTTACTTAGTAATTTGCAATAAAAGATAATTCTATTATAAAATCAAATACTTTCACTACAGAGTAATTTTTGTTGATTATCCTTCGTATATTTTACTATAAAGTAAAATCCACATAACTAATAAATGATAAAGCAAAACTAAATCAATACAAATTATCTTCTGTATTACAAAACAAAACTATTGGCTAATACGTTAATACCAGAGATCATATAATAACAATTCTAATTCTATATCAATTATACTACTAATAATTCTGTGGCAATAAGTTAATTCAACTTAATTAAATAGTTGTGAATAATTAGTTACTGTAAACAGTGGCATTTGGTGGACTAATAAATAACTAAGTCTATAAAGTGGCTAGCATAAGAAAGTAAAAAACTTTCATAGTCTATATTTTTGAAACTAGTGACTGGAGCATGTTTAGCCCAAAGCGGCACCTATATGAATTACATGAGACACTACAAACCAATAGTGCTGTTGTTACAACAATCAAAACAGAAAACATGTGGTGTTACTCTTATCATTCAGCAATGGTTTCAGTGGTTGTAGCGTAGGGACTAGGGTGAGTCAAGACAGCCACCATATTGGTTAGGCAACTTATCTGATCATTGGCTTCAAATAGTGGGTACTGAAGTCCTCTCTATTCTTATTCTGTGCTCTAAGAGTGAGATAGAACACAGTGAGTGAAGCGTGAGATGTTGCCTAATGTTTAATTTAATTTTCTCACTTGAACAACTGTGTTAAATATAACGTTAGCCTCATGTAATCTGCTAGAAATAGATATTTTGTTCGGCTTTATAAAATCATAGATGACTACTATAAAGCTTCTCTTCAGAATGTGTCTTAAGGTATTTCCAGTTCCCTCTTTGAACAAGCTCTGTAATTATCGGATTACGGTGAAGATTTCTGTCCAAGTTTTTCTTTATGCTTTACCAAAAGTTACCTTCAATTTTCCCAAATGTGCCTCCTCATATGCCTTACCAAGTAGCAGTGTTGCTTGGTTCTTTACAAATCTTAATATATAATCCAAATTGGGCTATTAATAAAAACCAAATACCACTGACTGACTCACTCACTCATCACGAAAACCACCAAATGGATTTACACAAAATTTTAAAGCAAGTTAGCTTTATTGTGAAAGGGACCCACTAAGAAATGATTTTTCAAAATTCTATTCCTAAGAGGTTAAACGGCCCCTCAAAATTTCCTTTTTTCCATAAGAATAACATTGGGTCGATTTTAGTAAATTAATAACAGCTATTTTTAAATAAATAACCCTGTTTATTTTGTATATTTGACATTACCCTATTGATGCATTAAGAGTTTAATTTTCAGCCGTTAAACAAAAACAAATTAAATAAACATGTTTGAAATAATAGGCTAATAACCTATACTAATAAATAGGTAACGTCAGTAAGTAAATGAAATACTGTAAATAAATTTAATATTTTGATTTTACGTTATACAGATAATCTACTTTTATTTGTAGTCAAAGTCACATGCTGAGGCTGAGGTGTATCGAGCGCTGCGAGATTTCAGGTTGGCATGCGAAAGATGCAGGGGTGTCCCCTGGTCTTAATATACAATCCAAATTGGGATATTTATATAGAGCTCTTTCTAGGGAACAGTCAGCCTTAGTAACAATGACTACACTCGTTCATCAACACTCATATTCGCCTAAATGATGTTCACATTAATAAGATCACGATCAGTGTCTTAATGTCAAAAACGATGTACTCACTCATCATGAAATCTCCTGAACCACTGACCAAATTTTGACAAACTTTAGAGAGAAGTAAACTTTTGTATCGTAGAAATCCACTAAGAATATTTATTCAAATTTCACTCCTATGGTACAGAAACTAGCCGTCAGGGAGACCATTCTTAAAATTTACCTTTTTATACATGAGTAACATTAATTAATTCAATTTAAGGCATTATTTTAATTTACTTCAAACAGCTAATACAAACAGGTAAACATACACAAAAGCTTGGATAATGTGGTTTTCTTTCAGAAATATTTAAGGTAATTTCTACTGTCGAACATGAGAGCATTACTTTGCATCCCCCTATAATGGATTTAAAGGGGTTTCTAGACTATAAAACCTTGTTAATTTAGTGAATGGCAGCAGGGTGAGCTTTTATATTGATGTGATGATTTACAGAGAACCATGGATGGAAGGGTATGCAAGTGAAGAGAACCATTCAGAAGCCAAGCATAGGCTGTTGGCTAGTAATAACATGAAACTGAAAGTTTTCAATCTAGTGCGTGTCATCATAGAGTTTGCCAGACTCTACTTATGTGCTGTTCTGATAGTGCAAATATTTTAATTTAAAGGTTTTGCAACAATATTTGATTTTCAAAATTCTGCTTACACCATCTGCTGTAAAGATCGCCTACTATACTCTGTTCGAGTCTCGTATCAGGTATGGGATCACTCTCTGGGGTGTGTCTTTTGCTAGTAATCTCCAACGTGTTTTGGTTCTGCAAAAGAGATCAGTGAGAATCATGGCTGACTTCTCCCAACGAGAAAGTTGCAGGGACATTTTCAAAAATCTTAAGATTCTCACTGTGTTTTCTATGTACATCTGTGAAGTCAAAAAGTACATCTTAAAGTAGGAGCATGTGAGAAATGAAGACATACACCCTCATCATACGAGACAAGTCCGTGACTATCACCTTCCAATTCACAGGACATCACTTTTCACAAAGAAGCCCTCATACACTGGAGCCCAAATGCTCAACTAGTTTCCTGCAGAAATCAAGAGTTGTTGCCTAAAAACAATAAAGAAGAGATTGCCGAACTAGTTGCTAGACAAATCCCTACAGCATGGAAGAGTTTTATAATAATGATAATCCCAGTTTTAACACTTCTGAATTATTGTTCTACTGTTTTAACAATTTCCTTAAATAATTATAAAATTTGTGAAATGCCTACATGATGTATTTGTTAATCTTAACGATTATGTTAATAAAGTGATTGTCTATTGCTTATGAGTAGTTTTAAAAGTTCTTACAGTTAAATAATTTCTCCTTAGTTTCTTTTCCATGTACTCTTGACACTTTAGAGTAGCTATATAAGAGGATAGCTGCAACAGGGTTATCTCCAGTATGTAATCATGTGATTTTCTACTTTCTGCTTATGTGCAGTTACAAGAGCGCAGAGAATTTTCTCCAGTATGAGTTTTCATGTGCTCTTCCATATGGCACTTTAGAACAGCTCTTTAAGAGCAGAGATTGCAACTGAAAGGTTTCTCTCCAGTATGTGTTTTCATGTGATTGTCTAATATCTGCTTAAGAGCAGTTCTAAAGTCCATATATTTTAATTGAAAGGTTTTTCTCCAGTATGTGTCTTCATGTGATTTTCTAAACTCCGCTTATGTGAAGTTCTAAAAGTGCATAGATCACAATTTAAAGGTTTATCTCCAGTATGTGTCTTCATGTGATTGTCTAATATCTCCTTAAGAGCAGTTCTAAAAGTGCATAGATTTTAATTGAAAGGTTTTTCTCCAGTATGTGTCTTCATGTGCCTAGTCAAACTTTTGTTTACCTCTATAAGAGCAATGACTACAACTGAAAGGTTTCTCTCCAGTATGTGTCGTCATGTGATTTTCTAAACTACACTTATGTGCAGTTCTAAAAGTACATAGATTACAATTTAATGGTTTATCTCCAGTATGTTTCTTCATATGTACTCTCAAATTACCCTTTTGAGTAGTTTTATATGAGCAATGATTACAATTGTAAGGTTTCTCTCCACTATGTGCCATCATGTGCGCTTTCAAATTCCTCTTTTGTGTAGTTTTATATGAGCAAAGATTACAATTGAAAGGTTTCTGCCCAGTATGTGTCTTCATGTGATTTTCTAATCTCTGCTTAAGTGCAGTTTTAAACGTACATACATTACAATTAAAAGGTTTTTCTCCAGTATGTGTCGTCATGTGACTTTCTAAACTCCGCTTATGTGCAGTTCTAAAAGAACATATATTACAATTGAAAGGTTTCTCTCCAGTATGTGTCTTTATGTGATGTACTAAATGTTGTTTATGTGCAGTTCTAAAAGTGCATATATTACAATTAAAAGGGTTTTCTCCAGTATGTGTCATGTGATTTTCTAAACTACACTTATGTGCAGTTCTAAAAGTACATAGATTACAATTTAATGGTTTATCTCTAGTATGTGTCTTCATATGCACTCTCAAATTACCCTTTTGAGTAGTTTTATATGAGCAATGATTACAATTGTAAGGTTTCTCTCCACTATGTGCCATCATGTGCGCACTCAAATTCCTCTTTTGTGTAGTTTTATATGAGCAAAGATTACAATTGAAAGGTTTCTCTCCAGTATGTGTCTTTATGTGATGCACTAAATGTTGTTTATGTGCAGTTCTAAAAGTGCATATATTACAATTAAAAGGCTTTTCTCCAGTATGTGTCGTCATATGATTTTCTAAATACTGTTTATGTGCAGTTCTAAAAGTGCATAAATTACAGTTGAAATATTTCTCTCCAATATGTGTCTTCATATGTCGATTCATATTGCCTTTAATATGAGATCTGTAAGGACACTGGTTACATTTGAAAGGTTTCTCTCCAGTATGTGCCATCTTGTGTTTCTCAGTATGTGTCTTCATGTGTCGTTTCATATTGCCTGTAATATGAGATCTGTAAGGACACTGGTTACATTTGTAGGGTTTCTCACTTGAACCAGTATTCACATCACTTATACTCTGAGATATATCTTTAGCTTTAAAAGTGTACTGGTTAAATGTTAAGATTTTTTCCACTGTGTGAGTCTTTAAGCCCACTATCAATCTGCTATTTTGTGCAGTTTTATAAGATGAGTTGTTATAACTTAACAAATCCTCTGTATTGGCCATTTTGTACGTTGACTTAGATGTGTCTTTTGATTGATTTGGTTCTGTTTCAGCAATACATTCCAGATATGACTCCTATAACATAAAAATGTACACTATTATCCTCTTAAATAAAACACAAATATATATGTTCATTGCTTTGAATTGTAACATTATTCATTTATCTAAGTTTTGTATATCAACGGATCTCAATAAGGGAGGTAGTAGAATAACATCTTATTTTCAGTCTTCAACTTATTAAACATATATTTTTCTATTGTATACAATAATAACTCATCCTGCAAGGACACCAGATTGGTTTACTGTTGTAAAAAATCAGAGATAAACTTTCTTAGACTATATTGGTAGTTCTTGAGGCATGTTCCTATATATTGTGTATACCTTGTTAATGTATTAAAAAATGGAAAATGTTCTTGTGAGTCTAGTGTATTGTATGGCATAGTACTTGTGTTTCTTGTAGTTTTGAGTTATACTTTGAAAATAAAATTAATGTCTTGTTTGTAAATAAACATAAGACAGGGCCTAATGTAAAGGTGTCTAATATCAAATACTTTCACGTTGTCACTCTGCGTCTGAGAAATAACGAAGGCGTTCCCTAAATGCAGCCCTCAGTTTAGCTTTTTGTATTATTTCTAACAGCTTAAACAAAGTCTTGTATGCTTGGCTTTTATAAATATGAATGCAATAGGAATTATAAAAGAAAAAAACATTAAAAGAGAAGTTTAAAAATGAAAGCTTTAAAAGTAATACTATGTGTTATTCAAGAAATTTAAGAGACATCTCTAAAGAAATTCCTGATATTAACATATAAAGTATACTGGGAAGTCTGGACAAAAGTGGCAATCAGCAAGTACAAATTAAGAAAAATCTGTATATCCTGGAGCTTGGGATGTCTCATCGATCCTGTCTATGAATGAGAATATATGTTTACATTTATGTGCTTACACTAGAGGGAGCTTGTAAAAAAAAGTTATAAACTTCCTGTAACAAAGAAAAATAGGCTACTGTATTGTATTTTACTGTAATAATGTAAATAATATAATATAATTCTGGCTTCTTAGTACTGGATTGAAGTACGTGTGTGGAGTGACTTGTATTACCCTTCCTTATTTATAGAAGAATGTTGCACAAGGTATTACGTTTCTAGCGGATTGTGATTTATTAACCTTGTAACCAGTAGTAAGAGCCAGTGACTCAGCACTGTTGTAATTAACTCAACAAAATAAACTAAAAGATTATAAACACCAAAGAATAGTACAATTTAAAGGCGAAAAAAGAAAAGAAGAACAACTCCATGTAATAATTGAACAGTTAGATTCTGGTAAATCTGCCAAAAAAATTTTAGAGTGGAAACAATCAAAATTACTAAATTTACACACAAGTCTTCATGTTTACTTTTTGTTTAAGTAGAGCCTAAATGCTAAAGCCTACATTTTAGCATTAGGCTATCAACTTTATTTGAAGAATCGATGCAATAACATATCTGTAATTATAAGTAATTAGGAAAGTGTGGGCATTTGCCAAAACGCACAACTAACTCATCATTTAAGTTTTAAAGATCATCATCCTCACATGGACAATTTAACCTTGAACTCCAACGTAGGTTATAAGAAATTATGATGCTACCTAGGTTGGTCGCCGCCACATTGATCTGGATAGTCACAAGTACACAGTACACTAAAAACCTCAATAGTTTTCACTTCATTTCCTCAAACTTTTTCACTGTATCCCTAACTTTGTTTGCTTACTTCCCTATCCTTGAGAGGAATGTCAGGCAAAAACTGGTGGCATAGTGAATTATAGGGACTTTATTAACATAGTGCCAGAAATCTCCATAGAATAAATGGGATTTAAGTGTATAAAGTTATTTCTTATCTAATTTTAGCATGTATGTTATTTTATTTGAATGACTTTGATCTTGTAATAATTATTATCTATTTATAATCCAAGTTTGTTATGTTTAATGTTAATGTTAACTATTCTCTTTTGGTCTTTTTTATTTTATAGAGAATAGAAAAAAAACTATTCTCTATAAAGCTATTTTGTTCTGTGTGATTTTACAGCCTCAGTAATTGATGATTTAGTTAAAGAATAGCTCCAGACTAAAAAAGACATAACAACGGAAGGAGGTGATGGACCTGGTGGTACCTTTGGACTGAGGAAAAACTTAGTAGAGTGTGCATTGGTTCTAGAAATCCTGAGGGAAAGAGGAGCAGATCGTGCTCAATTTGCATAAACTGTGGCGTTAGCGTGCATGTTTATAAATACATGTTTGTAAATAGCTAAAACATGATTTGATTAAAATATTCTTATATTATTAATTATTCTTTAGTGTATTAATAAAAAGTTTATAAAAACTTCTACAAATTCTATTACTTGAACTGGATATTTTTCAAATTATGTATTGGAACACTAATATGGTAGATGGCAACTTTCTTACAGGTAAACATTAAAAATATATTTTTATTATTAATACATTTATTTATTTCAATGAAATAGTGGAATATATTTAATAATAAGTTTAATTTGCAGAGTTATTTTAGTATAAGTGATTTAAAAAAAATATTTTAAGGCACCATACCTGAAAGTTTTATTGTACCAACTTCAATTTGTTTGCTAAAACATTTTTTAGATAAAAACTTTATAAATACTATATATGTAAAGAAAACCGCTTCAAAATTGGATTGATAATTGAAAAATTTCTTTCAATAAAAATATATATATTCATATATATAATATGTCAAACTTAATATTTTTGTCATAATAAATTATGTTTTTATTTAAAACCCGTTTTTAATATTGATCAATTTATTCTTGAATAAAAAGAATTGTATAATTTGTAGCAGTTTATTACGAAAAGAAACTAAAAAATGTCATTATCTTTATTTTTAGGCTAGCAGCTAATCTTTTACCGTATATTTACAAATCACACGACTTCACTTCTGTCAGTTACAGTGTCACAGCGCTTGGAGCGTCTGGCAGTAGTGCGTACTCACACAACAAATGCTCTAGGCTCAAAAGGTTTCTCTCCAATATGTGTCTTGTCAAATGCCTCTTTTGTTCAGCTCTATAAGAGCAATGACTACAACTGAAAGATTTCACTCCAGTATGTGTCGTCATGTGCCTAACCAAATGACCCTTTTGGGTAGCTCTATAAGAACAATGACTTCAACTAAAATGTTTATCTCCGGTATGTGTGACTTATGTGATCCTCTAAACTCCGCTTATCTGCAGTTATAAAAGTGCATAAATTACAATTTAAAGGTTTCTCTCCAGTATGTGTCGTCATGTGATTTTCTAATCTCTGCTTAAGTGTAGTTCTATAAGTACATAGATTACAATTTAAAGGTTTCTGTCCACTATGTGTCACCATGTGCGCTCCCAAATTCCTCTTTTGTTTAGTTTTATATGAGCAATGATTAAAAGTGAAAGGTTTCTCTCCAGTATGTATCTTCAAGTGATTTCCTAATCTCTGCTTAAGTGCAGTTCTAAACGTACATACATTACAATTGAAAGGTTTCTCTCCAGTATGTGTCTTCATGTGATATTCTAAACTCCGCTTATGTGCAGTTCTAAAAGCGCATAAATTACAATTGAAAGGTTTCTCCCCAGTATGTGTCTTCATGTGATTTTCTAATCTCTGCTTAAGTGCAGTTTTAAACGTACATACATTACAATTGAAAGGTTTCTCTCCAGTTTGTGTCTTCATGTGATTTTCTACACTCCGCTTATGTGCAGTTCTAAAAGCGCATAAATTACAATTTAAAGGTTTCTCTCTACTATGTGTCACCATGTGCGCTCCCAAATTCCTCTTTTGTGTAGTTTTATATGAGCAATGATTACAATTAAAAGGTTTCTCGCCAGTATGTGTCTTCACATGTCGTTTCAAACCGCTTGTAATATAAGCTCTGTAAGGACACTAGTTAAATTTGTAGGGTTTCGCTCTTGTACCAGTATTCACATTAATTATAACATGAGATACAGTATATCTTCAGTTTTAAAAGTGCATAGGTTAAATGGTAACAGTTTTTCCCTTGTATGAGTCTTTAAGTCCATTATCAATTGTGCAGTTTTATAAGAAGATTTAATAATTTCTCTGTATTGGCCACTTTATACATTGTCTTAGATGTGTCTTTTGCTAGGTTTGGTTCTGTTTCAGTGATACACATCTCATGTGACTCCTATAACATAAAAGTATACTGTATTATTTATTTAAATAAAACAAAAAATATACATGTACATTGCTTTGAATGTTACACTTTTCATGTATCCAAGTTTTGTAGTATATCAGCGGATGAAAATGAAGTAGATAGAAGAATAACATCTTATTTTCAGTCTTCAACTTATTAATCATATCTTTTTCTACTGTATACAATCATAACTCATCCTGCAAAGACACCTTACTTGCATGGTATTAAAAGAACGGTTTACTTCTATATAAAAACAGAGATAGATTTTCTTAGACTATTTTGGTAGTTCTTCAGGCATGTTCCTATATATTGTGTATACCTTGTAAATGTGTTAAGCAATGGAAAATGTTCTTGTGAGTCTAAGGTATTGTATGGCATAGTACTTGTGTTTCTTGTAGTTTTGAGTTATACTTTGAAAAAAAATTAATGTATTGTTTGTAAATAAACATAAGCAAAGTTCTAATGTAATATCGAATACTAATACTACACTGCGTTGAGGAGTAACGGAGGCACTTACCCGAATGCAGCTTTTGGTAAAGCTTTTTCTGAACAATCTTTTGTATGCTTGGCTTTTATAAATATGAAAATGGAAAAAAAGGGAATTTAAAAAGAAAAAAAATTATTAAAAAAAAAGAAGTTTAAAAAATTTGAAAAACTTTAAAAGTAAAATTAACTTTTTTTGGGTTTTTTTTTAAAAAAAGAAATTTTTTTTTGGAAAGGGGGTTTATTTTTTCTAAAAAAGAAAATTTCCTGATTTTAAAAAAAACTTTTTAAAAAGATTTTTTTTAAAGGGGTTGGGGGCCCAATTTTCCCGGGGGCCAAAAGGTTAAAAAAAAATTTTTTTTAAAAAAAAAAAAAAAAAAAAAAAAAAAAACCCCCCCTGGAAAAATTTTTTGGTCCTAATTTGGCCCCAAAAAAATATTTTTACTTTTAATTTCCCCCCCAAAACTTTTAAAAAAAAATTTTTTCCCCCCATAAAAAAAATAAAACCCCCCAAAAAAACCCCCAAAAAAAAAAAACAAAAAACCCCCCCCCCACAAAAAAAACCCCCCCCAAAAAAAATTCCCCCCATATGGGGGGGTTTTGGGGTTTGGGGCCCCCAAAAAAAGGGTTTTGTGGCCCCAGTGCCCCTTTTGCTTAGCCCTTTTTCCCTCTCTCTTTTTCTTCTCTCACTTCCCTCCCTCAAAAACCCCCCCCTACCCCTTTCCCCCCTTTTCCCCTTCCCTTTTAGGTCCCCACAAAAAAACGTCGCTTGTTAAAGATAATTTTTTCCCTTTATTCCATATTCCCGGGCGTTTTTTTCCGGGTTTCTTTTTTTTATGTTTGTTGCATCTCTTTGGGAATAATAAAAAATTACTCTGGTTGTTTACTATTACATTTAAAACCCTCAGTGTGACATTCAATTAAAATTAAAGAAATATTTAAAATTGAATAAATTAAAAACCCCCCCCCCCCCCCCATTTTTTTTATACGATTAACCCCACCATGTATTTGTAGATAGACCCCACATAAAATAGACCCTAACCTATCGGAAAATTGTAGGGGAAAAATTAAATGTGTTTTTAAGGGAGACATTTTCATTTTTCTTTAAGGCCCATCTAAAAATTTTTTTTTTTTTTTGCATTTTAACCATTATTAGGTGTTTAAAAAATTCAACTGTTTTACTCAATAAATTAATTTTTAAATTATTCGGGTAAATGTTTTAAAAAAAAATTGTTTTAAATTTCCAAATCAATAAAATCCCTTTTCCCCAAATTATAAAATTTAAATCTGCAAATTTCCGGGAAATACTTAAAATAGTGAAATATTAAAAAAATGTGACAAAAGTTATTTTTTTAAACAAAATAAATATTAAAAATTAGGCCTTTTTTGTTTATTTATTTTGAATAAAAATGGGAAAAATAAAAAACAGTACATTTCATGATGGGGTTTAGAAAAAATCATAAAAAAAACCACTAACCCTACTTCTAAAAAGGGAAAAAAAAAATAGCTTTCATTTTATGACCTGATTTCGGGAAAATTTCTGGTATAGGCATTTACTTTAAAAAAAAGCATTTTTTTCTTTATTAAAAACCATTTTTTAGTTTTTTTCTGTTTTTAAAACCCTTTTAAAGATTTTTTTATTTTTTTTCCAAAGTAATTATTTTTTTTTAATTTTTTTTTGTAAAAAATTTTAAACTTTTTAAAAAATTTTTTTAATTTTTCCCTTTTAATCATGAAAGTTTGCTCTTATTTAATTTTGGAAAAACAACCTTATTAAAAATTTTTTGGTTAGGAATATTTTTTGTTATCTGGGCTGTTTTTTGAGTCTTTTCTTGTTTTTAATCCCGGTTGAAATTTTATTGTAAATTTTTTTCTTTTTTAATTTAAAAAAAACCTTTCCCCCTAGCCTTGGTTGAAAAGGGGCCTTTTAAAAAAGGGGATTTTTCCCCAAGGGTATGATTTTTTAAAGTTCTTTTAAACTTTTTTCCCGGGGGGTTCCCGGGGGTTTTTTTATTTTAAAAGAAAAAAAAAAAAAAAAATAAGGGGGAAAAAAAATTTTATTTTTTATTTCCCAAAATTTGCAAAAAAGGGGTTTTTTTTTTTAAAAAAAAGGGGAAAAAAAATTTTTTCCAAAAGAAAATTTTTTCTTTAAAATTTTTTTTTTAATTTTTAAAGTTTAAAATTTTTTTTTCATTTTTTAATTTTTTTTTTGTTTTTTAAAATTTTAAACCCTTTTTTTAAAAGCAACCTTTTTAAAAGATTTTTTTTTTTTTTTAAAGAAATTTTTTTGAATAAATTTTTATCTTCAAAACCTTTTTTTTTTTAAATTTTTTAATTTAAACCCCCAAAAAATTTTTTTTTTCTTTTTTTTTTAAATTGGAACCCCCCAATTCCCGGGTTACTTTTCGGGGAAAAAGGGTTGGGGGCCCAAGAAAAATTTTGAAATTTTTTTTTGGGGTTTTTTTTTTTGTTAGGTTTCCCTTTTGGGAAAAAAAGGTTGGTTTTTCATTTTTAATTTTTACTTTTTTTTTTTTTATTTTTTAAGGAAAACCCCAAAACCCCCCGGTTTTTTTTTTTTAAGGAAAGGGTTTTTTTAATTTAAATTTTTTTCACCAATTTTTTTTGGGCCCCCCTGTTTTCTTTTCCTTTTAAAAATTTTATTTAAAATTTAAAATTTTAAAAAAAAAAAAAAAAAAAAAAAAAAAAAAGGTTCATTTTAAGGGTTTTTTAAAACTTATAACCTTTATTTTTTTTTTAAAAATTTTTTTTAACCTTTAAATTTTTGGGGGGAAACAAAATTTTAAAGTTTTAACCCTTTAAAACAAAATTGGGGGTTTTAAAAAATAAAATTAAATTTTAAAAAACCTAAATCACGAATTAAAGGGTTTAATATCTTGGGCTTTCTTAAAAAAAAAGGGGGGGATTTTAATTTAATTAAACCCCCCGGTATTTTTACCCCCCTTTTTTTTTTTTTTATTTTTAATTTTTTTCCCCCCCATGATAAAAGGAATTAAGAATGGAATTTTAAAATCCAATTTTTAATTTTTTTTTAAAAATTAACAAATTGTAACCTTAATTTTATGAAATTTTTTAAATTTCCCTTAAGGGTTTTTTTATTTTTTATTTAAAACAAAGGGAAAACCCCTCTTTTTGGAATTTTTTTGGGGAACTTTGGTTTTTTAAACCCCCCTTCACCCAAAAGGGGGAAGGGGGGGTTTTGACCCAAAAACAAATTTAAACAAAAAATTTAAATTTAATAATTTTTATTATAAACCCCCCCTTTTGGGGTTTTTGGGTTAAGAGGGGAAAACTAAACCCCGAGGGGGGCCAAATTTAAAAACCCCAACAAGGGGGGACCCCCCCCCAACCCCCCCAAATTTTTTTAATTTTTTATATTTTTTTTCCTTTTTTTTGGCCCCCCCCTTTTTTTGTGGCGGTTTTTTAATTATTTTAACCCAAAAAATTTTTTTGGGGGGTTTTTTAAATTTTTTTAACCCCTTATTTTTTTTTAAAACAACCCCCAAAGGAGAATTTTTTTAAAACCCTTTTTTTAAATTTTAATCAAATTTTGGGCCCAAGGGGGGGAACCCCCCCAAACCAAAACCAAACCCTTTTAAAATTAACTAATTAAACTCCTACAAATTTAAAAAAACAGTTGGGGTTTTGGAAGGGGGTTTTAAAATTTTTAATATTTTTTCCCCAAAAAATTTTGGGTTTTGGGGCCCCCTTAATTTTGAACCCCGTAATTTGGGTTTTATTTCAATAATTTTTTTTTATTTTTTTAAATAAAAATTTATTAAAAAAAATATTTTTTTTTATTTTATTTTTTTTTAATTTTTTTTATTATTTTTTTAACTTTTTTAATTTTTAATTTTTTGTAATTTAAAAAAATTAAATTTTTTTAAAATTTGAAAAAAAGCATTTTTCAACTTTTTTAAATTTTTAAGGGGTTAAATTAAAATTACCCCTAAGGGGGGCCCAAAGGAAAGGGGGGTTTCCCAAACCAAAAACCCCTTTTTCCAAACTCTAAAAATCTAAATGGGGAGGTTTTAAAAATTTTTTTGGCTATTTAACCCCTTTTTTTTAAAAAATTTTTAATTGTTTAAAAAAATTTATTAAATTTTTTTAAAAATTTTTTTAAATGGGGGGTTGGGGAAAAAAATAACCAAAAACCTTTAAACCCTTTTTTCCATTAAAAACAAATTTTTCCCCGCCCCCCGGGAAAAATATGACTAAAAGGTTTCCCCCCCAAAAACAAAAATGTATATTTTATTTCAAATTTATTTCGCCTAATTTTCCCAATAAAACCCATTTAATTAGGACCAAAAATTTATTTAAATTGGTTGGTTTTAACTTAAAATTTTCAACCCCGAGGTTTTATGGAAAGGGAGGGGTTTTTTCCCATATCAAAACATTTTTTTCCCAAGGCTGCCACCTAAAAACGGGGTTTTACCCCGGAAAAATCCCCAATTTAAAGGTTAGGCCCGATTTTTATTTGTTTTAAGGGTTCCCTAGGTTGATAACCAAAAATTTTTAATTTCCCGGGGAAAAATTTTTTAAAGGAATTTTCCAATTTACCCCCGGAAACCCTGGCCCCCCAAAGGCCCCTTTTTGGGTTTTTCCTACAGTAATTATTGTTTAAAAAATTTTGAAACCCCGGTTTTTTTTGGGGGTTTTTTTTTAAATTAAAAAAAAATTTTTTTTTTTAATCAAATGACCCTTTTAATCCATTTTAAAAATTTTTTTAATTTAATTTTTTTTAAAAATTTTCAAGGCCCCAAAAAATCAATTTTTTAGGGATTTTTCGTCAACCCCCCCCCTTTTGTTGGGGTTTTAAAACTAATTTAATTTGGGGGAAATTTCCTGATTTTTTTTTTTGGGTTCCAATTTTCCCTTTTGGGAAACCCCCCCCAAGGGGTTTAGGGGGTGATTGGTTAAATTTATAAATTTTAATTTTTAAAAAAACTAATTTTTTTAAATTTTAAACAAAAGGTTATTTTTTTTAAAAAATTTTTAAGCACGGAATTTTTTAAAAGCAGATATTTTTGGTTTGGGGCAATTCTTTTTTGGCCGACCTTTTTTTTCCAATTTAACCCCCAAAGGGTTTAGGAAAAAATTGCCCAACGGCAACTCTGTTCAAACGGCCAGGAAAAAAGGTTTTTTTTTTTAAGGTTTTTTTTTAACAACCGAATTTTTCGGAAAATTTTTTTAGAAATTTTTTAAAAGGAACTTTTTTTTTTTTTTAAATTTGTTGGTTTTTTGGGGGTTAATTTTTAATTTGGGACCTCCCCGCCAATTAAATTTTTATGAAATCATTTTTTTAATTTTTCCCCAGGCAGGATTTTTTTTTCCTTTCTTTTTTAAACTTTAAAAAAAAAAAAAAAAAAAACCGGGGTTTTTTTTAAACCATGGCCCCCCAAATTGGGTAAATGGTTTTGAAGTTTTTTAAGAAAATTTTTTTTTAAAAATTTTTTATTTTTTAGGAAAAGAAGTTTTTAAGTTTGGAGTTTTTTTTTAAAAGGAATTTAAATTATAATTTTTTATTTTTTTAAACTTTTAAAAATTTTTTAAAAATTTCCCCTAATTGTTTTTTTAAATTTTTTTTTATTTTTTAAATATGGGAACCTTTTTTAAAATTTTTAAAAAAAATTTTTTTAATTTTAATTTTTTTATAAAAAGGAAAAAATTAATTTTTTAAAATTTTTAATTTTTTTTTCTTTTTTTTTGATTTTTTTAAATTTTTTTTTAAAAAATTTTTTTTTTGGTTTTTTTATGAAAAATTAGTGGGGAAAAAATGTTTCCCAAACCCCCCAAACCCCCCGGGGTTTTAACCCCCACCCCCAAAAGTGTTTTTAACAAACAAAATTTTTTATTTTTTTTTCTTCCCCAAAAAAGAAGTTTTTAAAAAGACCAAAAAAACCCAATGAAAAAAAGAAATTTTTTAAGCCTTTTTTTTTTTGTTTTTTTTTTCCTTTTTTGGGAAACCAAAAATAAAAAACCCAAAAAAAGGGTTTTGATGTTTTTTCATTTTTGACGTTTTTCCCCTTGAACGAAAAATATTTTTTTAAAATACTTTTGGGGGAAGGTTTTGGGCGGAAACTTTCCTTTTCCCTAATCCGGGTTTTTAAAAATTTTTACTTTTTTTTTTAATTTGGTTTGCCACATTTTAAGTTTTTAAAAAAATTTTTCTTGGAAAAAAAAAACCTTTTTCTTTTTTTAAAAAACTTTTCGGCTAAAATAAAACTTTTTTTTTAAAAAAGGAAAAAAAAAAAACCAGGTGTGATGGGCGGGAAATTCGGTTTTTTTTGGAAATTTTTTCCTTCCCTTTCCAATAGCGTTGTTCTTTTTTTTCCCTGTTTTAATTATTTTTGCTTGGCCCTTTTAAAAAAATCAGAAAACTTTTTTTAACTTTTTTTTTCCAAATTTTTGTTTTTGGAATTTAAATTTTTTGCTTTTTTTTTTTTTTTGTTTTTGTTTTTTGGAAAAAAACCAACAAATTCAAAAAAGCGGGCCCCCCCGGGTTTTTTGGAAAAAAACCGCCCCCCTTTTTTGGCCCCCGGGTTTGGGGGCCAAAAAATTCCAACCCCCTAAAAAAAAAAATAAAAGGGGAAAGGAAAAAAGTTTTGGTTTTTTCGCGGGGGTTTCTTTTTTTTTTTTTTTTTTTTTTTTTATATTCCCCCCTATGTCCCTTTTTTTTTTAAAGTTTTTAAAAAAATTGGATGTTTTTTTGGGGGGGTTTTCCGAAAAAATAAGGTTTTACCTTTTGGAAAAAAAAGGTTGGCCCTTTCCCTGGGCAGTTTCCAAAAATTAAAAAATTGGTTTTAACCCCCCCATTTTAAAACTTTAAAGCCACCCCCCAAAACGAACTTTGGGTTTGCCCAAAACGAAAATTTAATCTGTTTTTTTAATTTCCCAAAAAAAAAAATTTTAAATTTTTTCAAAAACCAAAAAAAAAATTCCTTTTAAAAACAAACAAATTAAAAATTTTTAAAAATTCCCTTAACCCTTTTTTTAAAAAAAACAAAACTTTTAACCATTTTGGCCTTTTTTTCATTTTTTCAAGGGCCCAAAAAATTTTGGTTTTTTTTTCCCAAAATTTTTTCTTCACCCCCTTAAACTAGTCCAAAAACCAAAATTTTTGCCTTTTACCTTTATAGGGAAAAAAATTTTTTGGTTTTTGTGAGGAAATTTTTTGGGCCATTTTGGGGGCCCCTGGGAAGGTTTGGGTCAAATTTTAAGTTAAATCAATTCCCGGCTTGAAAAAAAAAAAAAAATTACCCTTTTCCAGAATTTGGGGGTTTTTCATAGAAAAAAATTTTCAAAATTTTTAAATTTTGGGTAATGGGCAAAAACATGTTTTTGGGGTTTTTAAAAAAGAACCCCGTTTTTTTGGGATTTTTATTGTTTCCTGGAAATGCAAAGCTTGTTAGGCCTAAACCCTTTTTAAAATTTCAAAATCAAATTTTGGGTTTTTAAAATACGTTTTCTAGAAATCAACCATATTAATTTTATTAAGTTTAAAAATTTTAGATAAATATTTGTTTAAACGTTGGTGTTTAATGTATGACGTTAAACGTTGTGTGAAATGTTGTCATGTCTAATATGAAAATAATGTTTGATAGGCACAATATGGTCATAAAAAATAAAATAAATTGTAATAAAAATTTCCCGTAATTTTTTTGCAAAGTTTAATTGTACATAAACCCGCATTTATGTCTTTTCCCAATTTTAAAATTTATTTTCAATTGGATTTGATTTAGGCGTCCAGTAAGAAGGAAAGTTGAAATCTTCCTTCAAGTTCTTCCATTGGAGAAGGTTTGAATTTAGGCTTTGCTCAAAGGGAAAAACAAAACTTGAGGGTTGTTTTTACTGTTTTCTATCTTCCCCAAATTTCACCCCAAAAAACCCTTTTTTAAATTTGCCGGGGGACTTTAAGGTTTTGGGCCCCTTTCATGATTTTGATATACTACATTTTTTTTTCGGGTTAAGGTGAAATTTGCAATAGCTGTTCATCAAAACAAATATATTGTTTAAAAATTTTTCAAGGAACATTGCTGGGATTTTAGCAAAAATGATTTGTTTTTGCTGCTGTAATCATTGCCGAGCTCACGGAATGATGTTGGTTAAAAAAAAAACCCCCAACCCCCCTGTCGCCAATCCCCTGACCCCGGTTTGTTGTTTTGTCTTATTGGCTTTTTTTTTAGGAAAATTTTGGGGAAATTGAATTACTCCTTTTTATTAAAAATTTTTTTCTAATACATTTGGGTTAAAGTGTGGGAAATTTTGTTTTTGTTAAAATAAATTTTTCTGTCCCTCGGTGGTTAAATAGGGGGTTGGATTTATGTGCCAAAAGGGGATTTTAAAGGGCCCTTTCCCGGGTGACAAAAACTTTGGTCACATTAAAAACTGCCCCTAACTTTCAAACCCCAAAGGGCTGTTTTTGTGGGAGTTTGGTTTTTCTTTTAAACAGCAAGTGACTAAAATTTGGCCTGGGGCATTGCTGTTCCCTGGGAAAAATATGTTATGGGAAACTTCCATTTATGAAAAAGGCCCGAAAGCTTTGAACAGAAGAATATGAGATCCAAACTGTTTGGGTTTTTTTTGCCATTTTCTCCCGATCTAACAGACCCCAAACCCTAAAATTTAATTAGTTTGTTTCTTTAAATTTCCCGTTTATTTAAATTTATTTTGTAATATAGTTTAAAACAATAAAATAATACTTTTTACAAATTTTTTTTAAACTTCACTCGTCAGTTCACATGGGCTTGCATGTGAACTTTATTCAACGAGTGAAGTACCGACCCAACTGTTGGCTCAGTGGGGATTCAAACTTGGAACCCTTTCCCTCCGCGGGTTTAAACCCTTTAAATACTGAGGACCACACCCAAAAAAATTTAAAAAAAAAAACCATTGATTTTACTATACAGACAATATCTCTGTATATAAAAATCAATACCATAACTTGTTGATAAATTATTATTGAAGTTAATGGGGTGGGTGGTGTCCAGTTCGTTGGTGTTTCTGGTGTCTTCACATTAACTGTCTGTGCGCGTGTACATGTGTGCGTGCGCGCATGTGTAGAATAGATTATTTTAAGGCTGTTTAACATATGACTTAAATATGAGAACATAATGAATATTACAGAATGATAGTAAATTTGAGTTACCTTCCACTAAATCCTTTTTGCAGTTGTATTCAAGGCTTGACTTAATACACATTTTATCAAACATGATGACTGTATTCTTCTCCGATGAGGGCATATGTTCCACTTTTGATTTGAGCAATTGGAAGATTTCATTGCTCATTCCAGGTCTTAAGTCCACAACCTAACAATAAAGTTGATATTAAGTAGCAATAATTTAAAAACATATACACGTTACATTTTGGAAATTAAATATAGGTATCTGTTGTTTAATTTAGTTAGCGTGTATAGGTTACATAGTTTTAATGTAAAAAATTTTTTTTTTGATTGGATTTAAATTTTAAATTTCCCCGAATTTGACGTAATGTAGTATATAAGGGGGAATAAATCTTGACATATTGAGGATAAAAACTAAGCAAAAAATACTTTTTTCGCTTTGAAATAACAATGGGTTTTTGTTGTTTAAATTTAGCAATTTACTGAAAAAAAAGAATCGGCTTCCTGCATCGAAACCCATTTTTGGGAAAAATTTAAAAAAAGTAAAATTTTTTTAGGGGCGGGAATTTTTCAAGTTGACCTTGTGGGCCATTTCCCAATGGTTTAGTGGCTAATTTTGGGGGGGAAAAAAAAAAATCGTGACCCCGGGGCAAAAAATTTGTCCCAAAACACAGCCCCAAAAAATAGTCAAAATTTGAAGGCACTGAAAGGCCCAAAACCCAATAGATGAATCCCAAATTTTGGGAAAAAAGGTTTACGAAATGAACGATGTAACGAAGCGTTGAATACGTTTTACGAAATTTTATATAAAGCCATAAAAGATGCTAGTCAAACAAAAAAATTAAAGCCGAAAATGCAAAAAGCTAAATTAAGAAAGTCCTTGGATTAACGAACATATAGTAAAAAATATCAGCGCTAGAAATAGAATGGCAATCAAAATTAGAAACAAGACCATATGGACGCCAAATTTAAAAGATCAGTTTGCAAGGCTTAAAATCCGCGTTGAAAATGAAATAAAAGTTGCAAAAAAATAATTACTATTAACTTTATTTGATTTTCTAGAGGGAAATGTTAAAGGGCAAGTGGGGACTTAATAAACGGCTGACGGACAGGAAAGAGAAGCAGCAGATAAGTCAGATAGAGCAGGGAGATAAACAGTATAACGGACCCACAAACAATAGCAGACCTTGTTTAATGAATATTTCTTATCGGCGCCCGGTGCGATTGAGGCGGAACTGCCTGGTGGCCTTGCCCTTGACACGACTCAGTTCATCCACTATCAAAATTCTTGTTTCTTGTCGCCGGTATCTAGTGAAGAGGTGCTAAAAATAATAAATAGTTTAAAAAAACAAAAATCACACCGGCAGTGATACCCTTTCTGTAGATCTCATTAAAAATATTGGACCTATTGTTGCAGGGGTATTAGTAGCAAATAATTAATTTAAGTTTTGAAAGTGGAACCTTTTCCCAGTAAAATGAAAGAGGCAATTGTAGTTCCAATACATAAGAAGGGCAGGAAAAGATTTGACAGATCAATACAGAGCCAATTGCGTTATTGTCAGTTTTATCTAAGATTATAGAGAAATGTATGAAAGCCAGGATTATTAAAATTTTTTTAATAATAAACATTTTTTTCAACTCAAATCAGTATGGGTTTACGAAAGGGAAAAATACGGAAGGAGCAATTTTAAAATTTATAGAACGCGTATACAACAGTTTTAATGACAACTACAAAACAACCGGAATTTTTATAGATTTTTGCAAAGCGTTTGATCTAGTCAATCACAAAATTTTACTAAAAGAGCTAGAGTTATTAGGCATACGAGGCAACATGTTAAAGTGGTTTGAAACTTATTTAGAAAATCGTAAGCAAAAGTTAAAAATTTCAAATTGTTTTAGTGAGGTAAAAAACAATAAGTTTGGGGGTGCCACAAGGATCGGTTCTCTGCAGCGACTTTGTTTCTTATTTTTATTAACGACCTATTAAACTTGAGATTAGAGGGAGAAATTATTGGTTTTGCGGATGACATTGCAATACAGTATGTAGAGACAGACTGGGAGCTTATCTGGTTAAAATGAATGCTGATATGAAAGCAATTAGGGGATGGTGTGAAAATAACAGAATGGTGCTAAATGCGTCCAAAACAAAATTTATAAATTTCGATTTAAGAGGGATATAAATTCAATTCCCTTTTAAAATTTCCATAAGTTTGATTGTTCGCAGCAGTTGTCTTGTAGTTGTGAAGTCATTGAACAGGTGGATAAAATACAATATTTAGGTATATGCATTGATCAAAGGCTTAAGCTGGAAACCACACATTAATAGACTACAAAGGAATCTGAGAAATATATTAGACAGTTTTATTTCTCAAAAGTTTTATAAAATCAGAATTTACTGAGAACATTATATTTTGCGTTAATTCATCGAGAATAAATTTGGGATAGAATTCTGGGGAGGTTCAGGTATCGTAGCAATAAATTCACTTAGAGTGACCTCAAAACCACTTTGTAAGAATTATCGCTAACAAACAAAAACGTGAATCGGCTCTTCCATCTATAAGCAATTAAAGATTTTACCGGTTAGATATTATTTGTTTTTAAAGTATTGAAAATTTTTTTTAATAGACAGTGGCAATAATGACAACGACAACATTTACAAGAGAACAAGAAGGGAAACTTTGGGTATATTAATCAAACCTAGGTAAAGAAGGGCAATTTTCAAAAGAAGTTTTCCTTTTTTTGGGTCCAACATTTTTCAATGTCCTGCCACTTCAAATAAAAAATTGTGTTAGTTTTTCTATATTTGTAAATAAAATTAAAAGATGGATTTTTGAGGTAGAAGATATTGAACAATTATTTTTGGTTTAGTTTAAGAAGTATTGCTAAAGTTTCTTAGTGGTGGTGTTTTTTGGATTGTGCACGCTGTTAGTCGACCGGTGGATTAAGTTTTTAATGTTAAGTTCTGACTGTACTTGTAAATTTTACCAGTAATTTATGTTGAGCTAGCCACACCTACTTGAAAGTGGCTAGTAATTCCTAAGAAACATATTTGTAAATTTTGTAACATTCGAAGGAATAAAGATTATTATTATTATTATTATTATTACATGAAAAAAATGCCCTTACTCAACTCAAAGACCTCATGTGGCTTTTAAATTACATTTATAGTTACATAAAATTATATTACATTAATGTAATAGTTAGTTTAATATATAAAATTAACTTTATAAATCACATAAACTTTTATCTCTTTACTTCAACATCGTTTATGCTAATTAACACAGGAAACGTCTTGATGGGTGAAGGGTTTTGATATTAGTAGGCCTATGTAGTTTCTTCTCATAGGTGTATATGTAGAATACCAAATGATTATCACAAACCAACTTTTGTTATTATTGACAACCATTTGTAGTTAAATGGCCAATATTTACATTCATTAAAATAGATAGTTTCATGTGTTGTTGGTGCCGAGGTGGGTAAATGCTGTCTACACACCATTTATGTTATGCAGTTTGAGAACATCAAAAGTTAAAACTTTAATTTAACACTATTGAAATGCCACGGAAAATATTTATTGATTGACTTCATCACTGAAGCTTACCTGCAACCAGCGAGCAATTGTTGTAGGACTTGGTAGAGAAAACCCATCACTCCTCATCTGATCATAAAGTACCGGAGACGTGTACCTAAGCAATGGACTAAGTTTAAAAATAAATAAATGTCTAAATTAAAATATATTCAAACTAATTATAATATAGTTTGTGCAAAGTCAACTATAAGCAGAAAATGTCCTAATAACTCTTATCATGTCATGTAACTCTTACAACAATTTTAAATGTAAGCCTACCTTGAGCTATACCTTATTTTAAAGGCCTTTATTTGTAAAACACAAGAGTGCAAACCTGAGGTCAAAAGAATGACCCAGTTAGAAAATATAACATCTCAAAGAATTTAAAGTTATATAACTATCATTGCTGAATACTAAGGCAAGATAGTTTTTATGTATTGCTGCGTAGAGCTATAATTTATCTAACTGAATATGAAAAATTAAATTTCACAAAAATAAGTAACAAATTATTATAATATTATTTGGTTATAATACTAATTTTGGTAAACCTACTGTCAAGTGTTTTTAATAAATTTGTTTCTTACTTTTATCTTAGGTAAATAGCATATCAATTTTTATAACGCAGTCGTTTGTTACGATTGTTAACAATCAACGACATACTCAGCAACAGTGACCTGAAACTGTTAAATAAATAGCTGTATAACTAAGAAGAATTAGTAATATGACATTAAATTATTTGAATCTCTGTATCTTGTGAATGGGTCATCCTTTTGACCTCAGATTTGCACTTTTGTATTGTAAAAATAACGACCTTTAAAATGAGGTATAACTCGATGTAGGCTTACATATAAAATTTTAAGACTTCCTTCATGAGCCATGCCCTGGATAAGCAAAAAACAAGTAAAATATGTCCATGTGTTTGGTATAGGGACATGTACATAACTAAAAGGTTTCATTAATTTTCTTTAAATAGTTTTAAAATTAATAAATACATTCCAGACTTTTGCCCAGCCCTGACATTAAATTCATGAGTGGCTGTATTTTCTGACTGGGTCATCCTTTTGACCTCAGGTTTGGACTCTAGTGTTTTACAAACAAAGGCTTTTAAAATGAGGTGTAACTCGAGGTAGGCTTACATTTAAAATTTTTAAGACTTCATGGGCCATCGCCTGGCTATACGAAAAACAAGTAAAATATGTGTAAATGTTTGGTATAGAGAGACATGTGCATAACTACAAAGTTTCATTACATTTCCTTCAATGTTGTTGAAATTAATAAATATATTCCAAACTTTAGCCCAACCCTGTATACAGGGTGTTCCTAAACTAAGTTTTGAAACTTAAGGTTATGATTCGTTGGGTAAAAATAAATAAAAATGTTCCTATACACATAAGTCAAAATATGCTTTGTTTTTAATATGGAGGCCATTTTCTTATTTTCACTAAACTATTAGTAATTTCATAACCCCTTACAACACAGTGCTCAAATTTGGAACGAAGGTACCTGTTCTGCTTTATTTAAGGTTGTGATAATATTATTTTATTCTGTTCAATATTTTCGAAATGGTGGCACTTAAAATCTTTTAATTGTAAATTGCGCAAAAACGTGCAATCTTAGAAAAAATGCTTAAGAACTATAAAAGTTGCCAAATGTAATAACAAATCTAACAAGTTCCAATTGAATAAAATCAGTTCATAAATAAAGGAGTAATACCAATTCAGGCAATACGATGTATGCTGTGTTTCATTTTATTAGACGTTGAATTGCTGGTGTTGAATGCATTTCATATTAGCTGATAAAGTAAATATTAAACAGCTGATATTTTAGCATTTTCAAAACAGATTACTCCTTCTTGACAAATTATATTATGATATGTGAATAGATGTTGTGAGTTCTAGTACAATATTTGTTGTTCCATTACTGGTTATTAAGCACAAAGAAACTAATTAAACTATTTGAAAACATATCATTATCTAATTGTCAACAATGATTTAATATGTAATGAAAATGCTAAAATATCGGAAGTTTAATATTTACTTCATCAGCTGATATGAAATGCATTCAACACCAGCAATTCAATGTCTAATAAAATGAAACAGAGCAGACATCGTATTGCCTACATTGGTGTTACTCCTTTATTTATGAACTGATTTTATTCAATTAGAACTTGTTAATTTACTATTACATTTGGCAACTTTTTTAGTTCTTGTACATTTTTCTAAGATTGCGCGATTTTGCGCAATTTACAATTAAATGTTTTTAAGTGCCACCATTTTTAAAATATTGAATATAATAAATCAAATCAAATCAAAATATCTTTATTACAATTTCTTCAAGAAATGTACGTTCGTCAAGAGATACAAGTTTATATACAAAGAAAATGTTTTTTTTTTTAAGTTTCGTCTTGCTTTACAATGTCAGTCATCTTGTTTCAAAATATTCCTTCATTGAATAAAATGGTCGCTCCATTAGCCAGTCTTGTAGATGGCGTTTCAGTTGTTGGCCGTTGAGGATTTTCAGATTTGTTGGAAGTGAGTTGAAAACTTTCCGTCCGATATATGATGGTTTTCTGCTGTATTGTGTGGTGTGGTGTGCTGGAAGATGATAGTCTGCTGCTCTCCGTGTGTTGTAGGAGTGAAAGTTTTCTCCTCTGGTAAGCCCTGTCTGGTCTGTGTAGGCAACTACTGAGTAAATGTAAAGGGCAATGACAGTCATAATCCTCAGTGATTTGAAGGCCTCTCTACAACTCTCTGTTGGAGTGAGGTTGGCGAGTGCTCTTATAGCTTTTTTCTGTTGCACCAGTATTCTGTCAAGGTTCTGTTGTGAAGTTCCTCCCCATATGGACAGGCCATATCTTATGTGTGATTCTACCAGCGCGTGGTATGCTGCTTTTGCAGCCTCTTGTCCAGCTATCCACTTTATTCTTCTCACAACGAAAATTCCAGATCCAAGTTTTTTGCTCAATGTATCAACATGTTCAGTCCAAGAAAGATTGGTGTCTATTGTCATGCCCAGTAATTTAGAATGATTTTCTACCAAGATGTTGGGGACTTCTGGGATCTGTTCATGTCTTCTACTGAAATTAAGCTGAGTGGTTTTTGACGGATTGATAGCTAAGTCATTTTGTAGACAGTATTGTAAAGCTTTTCCAGTTGATGTAGTGATTGTTGAATGTAGTCCCTGCGCTGTGTCATGTTGAAGAAGAAGTGTAGTGTCGTCTGCGTACATAATGGGGAGGATGTTGTTGTGGTTAATGAAGTCATTAAAGTCATTGGTAAACAGCACAAATAAGAAAGGACCCAGGACTGAACCCTGGGGCACTCCTCTAGTTATTGGCTGAGTTTGGGACCTAAAAGTGCACAGTTTATTATTTACGGTTCTATGGATTTCTACAATCTGGCTGCGATCTGCTAGATAGCTTGCCACCCAATGCCTTGATTTGCCTTGGAAGCCTAGAATTGATAGTTTCTTCATAATCAAATCATGTCCCAAGCAATCGAATGCTTTGCTGTAGTCTAAAAGGATGGCTGAGACAAATTTACTATCTTCTAGCTGGTCTGTGATATGTTCTACTAAGCTTGTCATTGCAGTGATGGTGGATCTTCCCTTCAAGAATCCATGTTGGCAATTTGATAGCAGTTCTTGTTCTTGCAAGTGTTGTACCATCCTTTTTAGAGCAATTTTTTCTATAATTTTTGAGAAAGGAGAGATTAAAGAGATTGGTCGATAATTTTCAAGTTTGGTTTTTGATCCCTTCTTGTGCTTTGGGTAGACTTTTTGAGAGTTTTAGTTTTGAAGGGAATTGACCGTTATCAAAATATTATTAAAATATATAAATATTATAATAATAAATTATAAAATTATAAAATATATTAAAATATAAAATATTAAAATAATATTATCATAACCTTAAATAAAGCAGAACAGGTACCTTCGTTCCATATTCGAGCACTGTATTGTAAGGGGTTATGAAATTACTAATAATTTAGTGAAAATACGAAAATGGCCGCCATATTGAAAACTAAGCATATTCGGACCTATATGTATAGGTTTTACTTATTTTTTATTTATATATTTTTACTTATTTTTACCCAACGAATCATAACTTGAAGTTTCGGAACTTAGTTTGGGAACACCCTGTATATATTTTTTTTTTATTGAATATGTATACGTACTTCATTGCTATGGCTTGCTTCATTTCCTCCTCTGTCCATGGAACCTTCTTTTTTTCCGAATGCTTTAATTGCATTGAAACAAACAAAGCCACTTTTTCAGGCAAACGGGACTGTATTATCCTTAATAACATATCGGTAGGTATACTTGGCGATTTTTTTTCAGTTCTTGTTAGTGCCTGCTGAAACTTTTTTTTTGATTGCAAAGCATTTTCCAGCCTTTTCAAAAGCTTCTGTCTTCCAGGTGAACCATTTTTATAAGGTGTTGGTTTTCGACCTCTTAAACTTTTATACTTTTTGTATAGTGGAGAACTAATGTCTTGAATTGCACTTTTAAAAAGAGACCGCTTTGTTTTGGTTGGTGTCTTAGCAATGGGTGAAGTTATGGATTTTTCAACAGAATGCGCAGTTTTTGATACAGGGGTAATTGGTGAAGAAGGGTATGGTAGACGTATTGGGATGGCATTTAATTTCAGCCTTGTCTTCAATGTACTAGTAAAACTGTCTTTCGTAAAGTGTTTTTCACATACCACTTTAGCCCTGAGGGCTGTTTGAGGGAGTGAATCAAGTGCTTCATTGGCACAATTCACAATCCACTGTTCACAAACAGCTGGTCTGGGGACGGGGAATTTAAAAAAATGTAGTCCAGGGAACCGTGCTTGGTTTACATCACAGCCAGCCATAGAGCATGTCTTGCGACAGCCATTTTTACGTTCCACAACAGACTCCACAATAACCTACAACAAAATCATGCATTTTCTTTATAGGTTCGAACCACACCTTTTACTCACTTGCCTGGTTAAAGTCCAAATATGTTGGTAATGAAAGGTTAAATTTGAAATGTACAGTATAAGTGAATTTTTCTCCATACAAAATTTTGAATACGACATTGCAAACCCATTTTACACACGTATCATTCGAAATAAATTTGACTATCATGTAATGGTAATAATGTATTACGATTGATTGGATAATGTATTTAAAAATAAATACATAACAATAAAAAAACAAACAACACACAAACCAACCCATACTGTTCGCTTCCAATATCGTGAGTTGAGGCATAATTTATGCTGCTCACAAAATTACCGGGTTAACAGCTAGGTAAGGCATAATTTATGCTCTTCCTTTAAAGCAATAAAACATATGTTTATCATCAAACAAGCACGACAAAGTTGGTACCAATCGACGCAGATGTTATGTTCTATACATTTCAAATTTTTAAATAATTTGTTAGTCAATTTATTTAGTTTTATCTTGCACGTTTAATTTTATTTTTAGGAAATAAAATTAAACGTGCAAGATAAAACTAAATATGTCTTATATCAAGTTTTATTACTAAAAAAATCCTAAAAATTATTTTATATTTTTTATTATGATTATAATGTGCACCATTTTCAAGTGCCGTTTACACAATTTACGCATGCTGACTTATGGTGTTATAAGTTGTATACTTTTTGAAATATTTTCATATATTTTACATTTTCTTGTAGCTTGAGAAGAAAAAAAAATATGGTACAATTTATATTTAAAGCATATTTAATATTTTTTTTATTTTTACAAAAAGGGCTTGCGAAGCGCCGAAAAAGGCACCCAGCAGTTGGGAGCTCATAATGGCTCAACCACTGCTCACTATCTAGGATCTTAAGTTCATGAACATAATAACATAGGATAGTTAATTTATAATATCATTAAGTTGTTATAACTATAACTTAAATAACAACTAAGTATGTTCTCGTGTGTAAGCAAAGTTATGATTGTAATAATTAGCATATTGTATATTTAAGTATAAATTGGAAAGAAGTAAAAACATGTTATGTACACAATCAATTGTTCAACATGATGTACTAGTGTTGAGTTGAATGTTACTAATAAACATAATTAAGAAAATATTGGTTTTTTGGGCAAAATAAATTATATTAGACGGAGAAATATAATCTTGCTCTTTAATCTGAAATGCGAGTATAGTGGTATCAATGTAATATTAAAGTCGTTTAATAAATAATAAACGAACAGAAAACAGTTGATGAATACTGTATATGATATTTTTAGTCGTCAGCAGGCACCAGTATCTCTTTAACATAATATATTGGGTATTCCTATATACATTCGATATGTATATGAATGGAATTACTACTGTTATTATTACTATTGTTATAATCATTACTATGAATTATATTTATTGATTAATTTTTTTACATAGGCCTGTCATAATACAAACGCAAACTGCAGCCATACTATAAAAATTAAACTTAAAACTGTTCGTGATCTTTTCTGTCAAGTTTTTATACAATCTAACATATGTAATTAAATATGTAGGCTGTTCTCTTACCTGTTATCTAATGCACTTCAAATTTTAGATAATGTGTAATGTTTTAACAAAACATCTGTAATATACTGTTATTTACATTGACAAAATAACAAAAATATGACCCCTAACATTTTTCATATACGCAAACCCCGAAAAACCCCGAAGGCCTAAATAAAAGATCGCGATTCCTTGCCATGCAAGACAAACCACAACACGGAACAATATCCCATTTTGACCCACTATCAAGGCCTATCGGCGACGTAGACAGGTGGAGGGCCGGAAGTACTTCCGGACGAGCGGCTCAAGAGAAAGAGAGAAAAAATGGGGTAATGAGAGGGAGTGTTTAGTTTCCTTTACTTCTTACAGGTTGTGCACTGAACAGTCGAAACTGGAGGCAATTTCGACCTCTTTAACTTGATTGACGATAGCAGCACAGTCGCTCCCATATTCCGTGTCTCAAAATTTAGCATTGGACGGAACCATCTTCTATGTATAGTAAAATCAATGGTTTAAGGGTGAGATTTATGCTTAAATAATTTTAATTAACTATTTAACAATTTCTCGGCTCAATATTTTTGCTATAGTGAAAATTTATTTTAATACTGAAGTTTGTGTCCCTTTTTTAAATTTTGTCCCTACTGATTTTAAAACTTATCAAAATCATCTAAAATATCTCCTTTGATTAATAGATGAACCTAATAGTCTGTGGCAGGGTTTCAGTTTATTAGCTGGACTAACTGACATAATAGTAATTTCACTTGAATCTGTTTGTTTTGCATTTTGCTGTCCTCTTGTAGAATACTCGTATGCACTTCTTGAAAACACATAGTTGGATGTACAAAGTCATAGCAGAAGGTGTGTACTCTTGGAGCGTTTTGTCAAATCACGAAACAAGATATCTCATAGTGCACCCACACTGGTTGTAAGGTTTTTTACTCAGGACAAAACGTCGTGTGCAGCTGACCTAAGTGTTTGGGGACCAATCCAAAAATAAAAAATAAATCATAAAAAAAGGAAAGAAAAAACTAGAGAGAGTTACCAAAAAACTCTACAAGTTTATTTAAAGTAATATATGTTATTCAAGAATCACTACAATCAAAAAAAGGTGTGAAAATGAAAAGAAGTGAAATAAAAAAAAGCCAATAAACTGTCAAAGTCTAACAAAGCTCGTTAAAAATAATTGAGGTATTGTTAACAAAAATAGATATGTAATTGGTATTGTTTTTTTTTCCTATTTTGACTGATAAAACACTTAAATAATGCAAACAAGAAAATTTTGTTTACTATTCATACAAAAGAAAATAAACTATATTATTTTCTCCGATAAAATAATGTGCCTACATAACATATTGCATAGGAAAACAATTAAAACTGTTTGAAACCTTTGAAATTTTTGTCTTCCTTAAAAATAAATAAATACCTATTGGAAAAAATAATTTACTTTTATACAAATACAAAAGAACTAAAATAATAACTTATTATAATTATAAGATTTATATAAATGGTTTCTATAAATTACACAATACAGCGGGTGCTAACCAGTATAGCCTATGTGTCAACAATTTTGGGAGACGTCACAAGTCAGAGCAGGAATCAATACTGCGTGGCCATTACGACAGATTTTATAATTAATTATGACCCTGCTTTTTTATACAGTGTAAATATTAGCCCTTGACCGTTACCTCTCAACTGCTTACATTCAGTACAAGTCAAGAAAGCAACAAGTAAGCAGTTCAGTTGTGAAGAAGAACTTGCTTCTTTAAGTCTCTCTTGTCTTAAAATTAAAACATACTTGCTCTTTAATGTTTGGAGCCCAAATCATTAGCCTGATTGAATTCCATTAATCCTTTGACCGCCTAGAAATTACTTACGTCGTGTTCCAGAACCGCCAGGCCCAGTTGTGCTAGTGTTACCGCCAGACGCCGAGCCAACTGAGCAGTGTGTTACACAAAACCGTCAAGCCATTTTCAGCCAATTTTGCATAAGTACAAATAAATATTTGCAGTTTCGCTAATTTTAATGATAGAATAATGTTTTTGGTGTCATTATTTTTGTGAAGATATTCTCTACAGATATAAGAAGACGGTTTTATGTTTTTTATTTAATTTAGTCGAAAATAAAAAATACAAAAATTAGGTTAACATTGTACAAATTTTTATTTTTAAATTTAATTAACACTATTAAAAAATTAAAATAAACATAAAACTCTCACTTTTTATTGTAAAGTATCTAATTAAGAACCTTTCCTGTGAATCTGAGCTAGAAATATTCATAAATAACATCAATTATTTTATTTTAAGAAAGTTTGTATATTATGCAAAAATCTATATAATGCTTACTTATGTAGTCTACTTGCATTATTCTTTTAACATACTGTAATGTATTATTCGAGAGAAGTGCCTGAAATGTAATTAAAAAGCTAATTTAACACAAATTAATAAAAAATCATACATAGTTACGTTATTTATCTTAAAATATATGAAAATTGTTATACCAACAATGCAAAGATTCCCAGGAATGCGTAGAACAGATAACTGTCACCACAAAAATAAAAAATTTACTAAGTTTTAAAGTTAAATAAAAAGCTTATTCACAAACACAATTTTATTTACAGTATATACAACATATTGACTGTTTTTTTATATTTTGCACAAAACATCTCATAATCCACAAACATCTACATCAATGTCAATAATTTTTATTATCATACGTTAATTTACTAAATTAAACAAACATTGTAGAGAGTATTGTCTTAAAGGCAGATTACTCTCCTTCTAATAGATATGCCATTTATTTATTTATTCCTATAAATAACGGAACTGTGGCAAAATTACTAAAAGCTGATTAGATCGGCTTACAGCATTTTTGGTCAGACAATGTGACACTGAGATCGGCCCTCGGCGGTTTTGGATACACCCTATAAAGCCGATCTCATCGCCCCTTGACGGTCAAAGTGTTTAATTACTGTCCGTACAACTGTTAGTGTGGATACCAAAAAAGTGTTAAAATAATTATGAGTCTGAATTCTATGAAACATTTTAAGTGCCATGTCTGAATATAACAAAACCTATTTTATATAACAGTAATTTTTCATCTGACTTAATTTTAAAACATTTTAATTAAAAAATGGCATATGCTACTTCTTTATAGCCCAACTGATATAACATTTCATTGTAAATAATCAAAGTGTTTATTATTTTATGCACCTCCTATATGATTTGAAGAGCACCAGAAAAAAAGGATCAACTCAGGTATTTAAATATTTACCTAGGGACTTAGGAGGATTTGGCCTCTTCGTACTGGATTGAAGTGCGTGCGTAGCGTGACTTGTATTACCCCTTCCTTATTTATAGACTGTTTCGCTAGATATTATGTTTCCAGTGGATTGTTATTTGTATTAACCTTGTAACCAGGAGTAAGAGCCAGTGACTCAGTACTGTTGTAATCAACACAACACAATAAACTAAAAAGATTATAAACACCAAGGAATAGTACAATTAAAGTCGAAAAAAGTGAAGAAGAAAAACTCCACGCGATTTAACAGTTAGATTCTGTTGAGTCTGCAAAAAAGAAAACACTCATGGCAGAGTCAATTATAAAGACTTTATTAAGATAGGGCCAGAAATATTTAAAGAATCTTTATAGATTTAAGGGTATAAAGTTATTTCTTATCTAATTTTAGCATTTAAGTTATTATATTTGAATGACTTTGATCTTGTAATCATTTTGTATCTATTTATAAACCCTGTTTGCTATGTTTAATGTAAATGTTAACAATCCTCTTTTAGTTAATATATAAAGGTATTTTGTTTGGCTACGAACTATTTATATTTTGAAATTTAGTATTTTTAAAATTTATTTGTTTGTATATCGCTATTGATTTATTCTGTCATTTATAATGACTAGAAAATGCAGGTTGTGTTTTTTTAAGTGCCAACTTATATTTTAATTTTGATTTTTTTGTTTGCCTGTGGAAGCATACATGGTTTAATATGTTTCTTAATTTACCTCAGCTTGAATCGACACAACTGCATTTGCTATGTTTCTATTGCCCTCAACAGACTATATAGTTTACATTAAGCATTTCATATTATGTTCTAATCCTTCACTGTTATGTTATTCAATTAAGTCTAAGAGCTAAGTATTTTACAATAACTGACACTTAACAGTTAATGTGGACTTGTGGGGTTTACCTTCTCTTTATGTTCACTTTGAACATCTACAATGTTTTCTTCCTTCACAGAACATATATTGGAACCAGGAACAAAATCACATCCTTTACTGTCCTGAAATCAAAATGTAACATAATAATCAATAATGAATTTTAAAAATTACAAAAGAACAGTTCAATTAACTTACATTTGAATTTAAAATCAAAGATGCTATCTCCAATATTAAATGTGGTGCGAAAAGAATCATTTAATTTTAAATTCAGCCAAGACTAAATTAATTAATTTAAAAAAGTAAATCCAAACAGCAATCTTTCCATTGTAATATTAATAACCATCAAATGAAACCCACACAAAATGCCTCTGTGTTGTTATTGATGAAAACTTAGACTGAAAAGAACATTACTACAATCTTTCTAAAAAACTTAATAAAACTTGTTTTCAATTGTCAATTTTGTCTCGTACAACATTGAAGACCATATAACAATTTTTATTCTCATTTAAAATATGGAATATTATCATGGGGAAGCAGTAGTTTTGTAATGAATAAGATACAAAAAAGAATGGGAAAGATACAAAAAAGGCCATTAGAATCATCCTTGGAGTTAAAAGACAGAATCTTGTAGACCTCTTTTTAAGAATTTATTCCTGTTAACATTGGTATGTTTCTATATACAGAGTGAGTTTTATGTCCTGGCACACCTGGATATAATTTAAACTGCCCGAGATATCTATGTGAAACCTTGACCCTACCTATTATAATATATTTTCTTAATTTTTCAAGTTGTTGAAAATTTTGCCCCCCTTTTCTAACGTCCAAATATGTTAAAGTCCAAATATGTTGGTAATGAATGGTTAAATTTGAAATGTACAGTATAAGTGAATTTTTCTCCATACGTAATTTTGAATACAACATTGCAAACCCATTTTACACACGTATCATTTGAAATAAATTTGACTATAATGTAATGGTAATAATGTATTACGATTGATTGGATAACATATTTAAAAATAAATACATAAAAATAAAAAAACTAAATATGTCTTATATCAAGTTTTATTACTAAAAAAATCCTAAAATTATTTTATATTTTTTATTATGATTATAATGTGCACCATTTTCAAGTGCCGTTTACACAATTTGCGCATGCTGACTTATGGTGTTATAAGTTGTATACTTTTTGAAATATTTTCATATATTTTACATTTTCTTGTAGCTTGAGAAGAAAAAATGTGGTACAATTTATATTTAAAGCATATTTAATATTTTTTTTATTTTTACAAAAAGGGCTCAGCAGTTGGGAGCTCATAATGGCTCAACCACTGCTCACTATCTAGGATCTTAAGTTCATGAACATAATAACATAGGATAGTTAATTTATAATATCATAAAGTTGTTATAACTATAACTTAAATAACAATTAAGTATGTTCCCGTGTGTAAGCAAAGTTATGATTGTAATAATTAGCATATTGTATATTTAAGTATAAATTGAAAAAAGGAAAAATATGTTATGTACAAAATCAATTGTTCAACATGCTGTACTAGTGTTGAGTTGAATGTTACAAATAGACATAATTAAAAAAATTTTGGTTTTTTTAGGGCAAAATAAATTATATTAGACGGAGAAATATAATCTTGCTCTTTAATCTGAAATGCGAGTATAGTGGTATCAATGTAATATTAAAGTCGTTTAATAAATAACAAACGAACAGAAAACAGTTGATGAATACTGTATATGATAATTTTAGTTGTCAGCAGGCACCAGCATCTCTTTAACATATCTCATAGTGCACCCACACTGGTTGTAAGGTTTTTTACTCAGGACAAAACGTCGTGTGCAGCTGACCTAAGTGTTTTGGGACCAATCCAAAAATAAAAAATAAATCATAAAAAAGGAAAGAAAAAACTAGAAAGAGAGTTAACAAAAAACTCTACAAGTTTATTTAAAGTAATATGTGTTATTCAAGAATCACTACTGTACCGGGTCGTTTTGACCGGTACATTTCGTTTTTTTTGTCGTGGTCTGCCGGGCTGCCTGAGATTCGCTTTTGCCCGGCGATTCGCGTACTTTGGTGGCCGTTGGCTCGGACTCGGTCGTTCCTTGTTCCAGCCTTTGTCCGTCAGGTTGGCCATCGGTTGGATTCTTCTAGATTGTTCTCTGCGGCCGAACGACCTTACAATGCGAGGCTAGAGGCTCCTAAAACGTAAGTGTTCATTTTGTAATTTCTAATATCTAATCACCCTTTTGGTGAAAATACTTTGTTTCAATAATATTCTGGGTTATTTGTCATTTTCAGGGTTTTGTTAAAATTGTATCCTTTGTCTAGATATCGGTTAACCTAGGTCGAGCCATGTGCTCAATGTTACCTTTTTAACATTAATTGCTTTATTATATCTGGTTTTATATTTAATAGTAGTTCTGTATAATGTTTTATTGAGCCTTTTTTCAGTTGGAGTTACCGATTTACCATATTTTTGTTCATTGACAATAACCTAGCCTATCTGTGTAGTTTGATTTTCATGTATAACATTTTGCTCCTGTATCTATAGCCTAGTTTTCAGTTTGTCATTTTTTTTTTGTTCCATACGTCTTTTATATTTTGTTAAATTGTAATTTGGTTTACATTATTCATAGCCTAAAGTTAATCTTTCACTGTCTTGTTTGCTCCACTCATGTTCTTGTTTGTATCTTCATGTTCAGTTTTGCGAAATCATGCACCCTTATATTTAGTTGTTATGTGTAATATTTTTGTTGTTGTGGCTGGACTGTTTTTAATGTGCTGTGGTGTTGCCTTGCAGTCCAGGGTCCTTGAGTAGGACGTTTCACCCTCAGCCTGTCGTCCGGGCAAAGTTCCACCTTCCACACTGCGAGCCTGGCCTGGGGACCATGTGATTGAGTGAGCTGTGCCCTCTCTGCCCTCCCTACCTCTTTGGGTAGAAGTCTTCAGTCCTCAGGTCAGTGCGTTCCATGTTGTTTTTCCCGGCGGCTGAGCTGGGGGTTTTGCTATTTATATTTATAAAAAACAAAAAAAAAGGTGAAATATATAAAAAAAAAAAAAGGGAAGAAAAAAATGTTTGTGGAACAATTTAATGTGGCCTAGGCGTAAAACTTGAACTGGACAAAGTGATTTATGAAACAGCCATGGGGATATATATATATATATATATATATATATATATATATATTTAAAATTTAAGAAAAAAAAACTTGTTATTATTTATTGTTATTTATTTTAATGAGTTTATTTTGTTGTTATATTTTTTTAGAGTTTATATTTGTTGGGTCCCTATGGTTAAGTATGTTATTTATTTATATGTTTAGGCCTAGTGATGGTTATTTATTTTTTTTTCGTTAAGTGTATTAGGGGTGTTTTGGAAGGGACTTTTTACTAGAACGGTACCGTGTTATATATTTTTTTTAAATTGTTTAATTTTTAAACTCACCAAAAGGGGATTATTGTGCTTTTGCTTAACTTCTAATTCGGAGCTGCCCAGGGATTCCGCCTTACTCCCTGGCCTCGGTGGAATCATGGGATGTGGGGCTAAATTGCCGGGATTATTTGGGGTTATCAAAATTGTTTCTAAATGTTCACTTTTAAATTGTTAATAAATTGTCTTACGTTTTGGGTGTCTCAGGCTAAACTGCAGATAGGCCATACAATCTGTAATTGTTAATTTTGGTATTTGTAGCGTTAAGTGTTTTTGTGGTTTTTGTATTATCTTGGTTATGTTAGTGTTTCTTGTAGTTATTTAACTGCGGATTAATATTGTGGCCTTCTGCCTGTCAGTTTTTGATTATTTGTTGTTTGACTTGATAAAAAAGTTAGTTTTGCTCAGCTGCCGAGTTTTATCTTGGACCCTCCAACTGACACCCGTGATCCCATCGCTTGACTTGTTTTGAGCCATCCCCCAGTTGGCACGCTTTCCAGCTTTGGTGGGGGGGATGGGTCTCAATTGGTAGCAGAGCGTGGTTGCCTAAAAAAAAAAAAAAAAAATCTCTCTTGGTTGTTGACGGTGGGTGTTTGCCTGTTAGTAGGTCCTGGTTGGCCGACCTACCGTCAAAGGTGTCTTGGTAATACGTAAAAAAAAAAAAAATAAACAAAGACAAATAAATAATTATTTAAAAAGAAAAACAATTAGAAAACCAAATAAATAATTTAACTTAAAAAAAAAAAAAAAAAAAAAAAAAAACTAGGCAATCCGCATGGGTTACTGTTTTGAATGGGTTCCATGGGTGGATTGGAGTGGTCGGCAGTGGCTCGGTAGGCTGAGGGTTTTGTTCGTCTTGGACCCTGGAGTTGTCGTTTTTTTGTGTATATTGTTGAGATTTGTTGCGTTCTCGATGGCCTATCTGCAGAATGTTGCCCTCCTGGTGAAGGAGGAGTTGATATTTGAGTTGAGGTCGCGTGGGGTGACTCCGGAGGGTGATGTTTTGAATCTCCGGAGGTTGCTGCGGGAGCAGTTGTCCGCGGGTACGGCGGTGGATTGGTCTGATCTACTGGAGGTTGGTGATGAGTTGTCTGTTTGTAAACGCAAGGTGGAAGATTGGGAAGGGGTTTTGGAAGATCTGCAGTTTGAACCTCCAGTAAGTAGGTCGTGACCGGGCCTGCCGTCTTGCGCGTTTGGGGCATCTGCTTGCCCGCTTACGGCTGGTCAACTGGGCACCGGGGTTGGAACCGTCAGATAGGGCGTGGATCTTGGAGAGTGTGTCTAGGCTGGATGAGATTTTTCAGGCACTCTCCGGTTCCACGACTCCTACGGGTCTGGGTCAGCGGCCTAATTTCGCACTTTCGCCCAACGTGTCGAGGCCGCAGGCTGAGACAATGGCTCTCACTGTGCCTGAGGTTCCTTCTGAGCCTGCAGGCGTTTCTGTTGAGGTCGCTTGTGGTTCGGCTCCAGCTGCCGTTCCTTCTGCTTCGGCTCCTGTGTGTTCACCTGCTCTTCTGCAGCTGAGCTACCACAAGCTACCTAACCCTCTCACGCCCATGATCCAGAATCTCCCTGTGATCGATGGGATGGATCCTGAGGAACTTCTGAAGTTTCTAGTTGCCTTTCTCAGACTTAGTGAGATGCCCGGCATGCAGGCTGGGGACTTGCTTCGTCTGATTTTCCCTTATTGCAGAGGTCCCGTTGGGGAGTTGCTGAGTTCTGTCTTGGCCAGTGATGCCTCGGTGGACTCGTTCCATCGAGAGTTACTGTCGTCGTTTCTTCCCATTCGACTCAGGGAGAGGATGGTCATGGACAGATTTTATCGGTCGCAGGGTAGGGGCGAGTCTCTGGCAGCCTATGTCTCTTCAGTCAAGGAAGCTCGTCAAGCGTTGCGCCTCACACTTTCTGAAGCGACACCGTTCGTGTCATCCTGGATGGCATTTCTCCTGAGGAACGGTGCAGATTAGTTTTTGCTGGTGTGCCTTCGTCTTTTCGGGAGCTGCATCAGCTGTGCATTGTTTCGCGCAGCGTGCAGTTCTCAGACCAGCAAGGGAGGGATTCTGAGAGTCATCGTGCTCTCCCCACCCGTCGACCGGCTATGTCTTTAGGTGTGAGTCAGCCAGTGGAGGGTCGTGGTTCTCGGCCTCCTGTTGTGTGTTTTGCTTGTGGCCAACCTGGTCACATTCGTCGTGACTGTCCACGTGCTCGAGGTCGTGGGGCGGGAAACGCTCAGCGCGGGGGGTTGCCTCCACAGTAGCTCCCCGCGTTGTTGCGAGTGACCGTGGCCATTTGCCTCTGACACGTGCCCATAGCAGGAGTGTCGGGGATTTTTCGGGCCTTGCTGGCATGGCTTCCCTGGGACTTAGTGCGGTCACCTCGGTGTGTCCTGGCGTTTTTGTTTCTTTTGGTGGTACGGTGTGTCGAGCCCTTCTTGATTCTGGTTCGGCATGCAGTATCATCAGCCTTTCTCTTTTTGAGTCCCTTGACGCCTTAGGACTTGTCAGGCACACCGAGCCTTCTTCTATTACTTGCTGGACGGCATCCCAAACTCCTCTACCAATAATTCTAAAGGCGTTTTTCCATTTTAAGATCGAAGGATTTTCCTGGAGGTGGGGTTTTCTTGTTGCCAAGGACCTGGCGGTTTCTTGTATCCTAGGGGCAGACTTTATTTCTAAGAGTGGTATGGTGCTTGACCTCCAGAAGCGCCAGATGTTTTTCAAGTTTAATCGGCGAGTTTTGGTGCCTCTAGTAGGTGATTCTGACTGCCCTCCTGCAGTCAGAGAGGTGGGTTGTGAGCCCGAACAACCCAAGGTGGATCCAGTTGGTCATCTCCCCCCTGAGCAGGCGGAGGCCATTAGGAGACTGTGTTTGCGGTTTCCTGATGTGCTTACGCCTGAGCTTGGGGTCACTTCTCTTCTGGAGTATGAGATCCACCTCACCGATTCTCAGCCAGTTAGAAGTCATCCGTACAAACTTGCTCCCCCAAAGATGGAGGTTATGAGGGCTATGATTGAAGATCTTCTGAGCAAGGGTGTGATTGAACCGTCTCGTTCCGCTTATGCCAGTCCAGCTTTTCTTGTGCCCAAGCCCAATGATAAGTCTAGGCTTGTGATGGATTATCGGAGGCTCAACGCTAAGGTCGCTATTGACTCGGTACCTCTGCCTGATTTGCATTCTGCGTTTGATTGGTTCGGTAAGGCTAAGTTTTTCAGTGTTTTTGATTTGAACCAGGCCTACCATCAGATTCCATTGAAGAAGGAATCACGGCCTATGACTAGCTTCTGTGTTCCTTGGAATCTCTATCAGTTCACTAGGGTTCCTATGGGTCTTGCTGTGGGTGCCCAGACTCTCACTCGTCTGCTTGATTCCATCTTCCATGATGTGAAATTCAAGTTTGTCTTCAATTACCTGGACGACCTTCTTGTCTACAGTGAGACTTTCGGGGAACACATGCAACATCTGGAGGAAGTTCTTAGTCGCCTTAAATCAGCTGGCCTTACCGTCAATCCAGAGAAAGTCACTTTTGCTCGTCCTGAGATTTCTTTTCTGGGTCATCTTATATCTTCTCGAGGCGTCTGCATTGATCCTGCGAGGACCCAGGGCATTCGGGATTTTCCTCCTCCCAGAGATGCCAAGGGGTTGCCCGTTTTGTGGGGATGGTGAATTTTTACCGTCGCTTCATCCCTAATGTGGCCGAGCTTGCTTCCCCGTTGAACGAGTTGCGGAAGAAAGGTGTCCCTTTTGTGTGGGGCCAAGCTCAGCAGACTGCCTTTGATGCTCTCAAGGAGGCTATCATGCAACCTCCTGTCCTGCGTATGCCTGATTTCAGCAGAGAATTCATTCTTCAGACTGATGCCTCCTCCTCCGCCATTGCTGCTGTTCTTTCTCAGGAGTTTGATGGGGTCAGGCAGCCCATCGCTTTTGCTTCGAGGACGTTGTCTCACCAGGAAAAGAAAGCTTCTTCCATCTACGAGTTAGAGTGTCTGGCTGTGGTCTTTGGTACGGACAAGTTTCGGCGTTTCTTGGAACACGCTGAGTTCTTGCTTGAGACGAACAATCAGGCACTATCTTGGCTTCTTGCCCATCCCAGACAGCTTGGGAAAATTGGTTGCTGGGTGGTCAAAATTTCTGCCTTTAAGTTCCGAGTCCAACATCTTAGGGGTACCCAGAATGTCATCGCGGATGCTCTTTCCCGCATGTATCATGAACCCAGTGATCCACCGACTGAGGCTGTTGCTCAGTGTGGTGCTGTTCTTCTGGATTTTCCTCTGGCTTTTGACGACCTACTGTCCCATCAGCAGAAAGATCCTGAGCTGTCAGTCATCTTAGGTGAGCTTCAAGAGGGAGGTGCCCACCCTCCCTATTTTCTGTCCAAAGGGGTACTCTGTTGCCGTCCTCGACAGAGGGGTGAACCCCGTGTAGTGCTGCCTAGTCATCTAGTACCGATGGTCTTTCAGTATTATCACTCTTCCCTTGTGGGCGGTCATCTTGGCATTCATAAGACCATCGCTAAGATTCGTAGGTATTTCATCTGGAAGGGCATGGACCGGGATGTTGCAGGCAGAGTGCGGGCTTGTCACCTGTGCTCTCTCAGCAAGCCTAGTCAGAATGCAAAGTTAGGGTTGTTATCTTCTGAGGTGGCCGAGCGTCCTTTTGAGAAGGTGTTCATCGACTACGTGGGTCCTTTTCCCCGTAGCAAGTCAGGTAGCTCCTACCTACTTGTTTGTGTGGATGCTTTCTCGAAGTTCGTTTGGCTTTTCCCAATTCGGAGTGCTACGGCTAAGCTCACCATCCGTGCTCTCCAGTCCCAACTCTTCCAGCACTTTGGTGTGCCTTCTACTCTTGTATCCGACAACGGTAGCCAGTTTACCTCACACGAGTTTCGTAGGTTCTGTTTTGGCAATGGTATCAGGCATGTGACTACCTCTCCTTATTACCTACAGCCTTCTCATGCAGAGCGGTTCAACCGCAATCTTCGGTCTGCCCTTATTACTTTCCATGCTGAGAAGCAGAACACCTGGGATGAGAGTCTCTCTTGGCTCCAGCTTGCTTTCAATTCTTCCAAGCATGAGAGTCACAATGCCACTCCCTTCGAGATTCTACATGGCTACCCTCCTAACAACCCTTTGTCCAACTTGTGGAGGCTAGAGGATCTTCTACCTACGCCAGGTGCCACTGACGTAGTGTCCACTTGGCGGGCTGCTCGGCGCAACCTGCTACGTGCTAGAGAGAGAGTAAGGAGGAGGTATGATAAGGGTCGTACTCCTAACCCTTTTCAGGTTGGAGATCTGGTTCTTTGTCAGGCTCACCCGGTCAGTTCGGCCGCGGAACGAAGAGCTGCAAAGTTGTGCTATCGGTGGTCTGGTCCGCACCGCATCGACAGGTTTTTGTCACCGGTGACTGCTCTGCTGGTTGATCCCCAGTCAGGCAGGGTGTTCAGGAAAGCCCATGTATCCCAGCTTAAGGCTTTCCGGGGAACGGTTGATCCAGGAGTTGGTGTTCCTGGGGGTTTCTTGGGGCAAGGAGATTGATCACCTCTGTGCCCTAGGTGGCTGTTCTGAGAGAGTCTCCTTCTCTCTTTTCTTGTCGGGCCCGACAGTCTGGGTAGTTCGCTCCCTGTTCGAGGGGTTTCCCCTCTTAGTTTCTCTTGGGCGTCCTTGGAACACCACTCTTCGGAGGTCTCTTCTTCGTCTTCTGTTTGGTTCCCTGAGGTACCGAGTTTTCTCCCCTGCCTGGGTGTGTTGATGTTTTGCAGAGGGAGGTTGTACCGGGTCGTTTTGACCGGTACATTTCGTTTTTTTTCGTCGTGGTCTGCCGGGCTGCCTGAGATTCGCTTTTGCCCGGCGATTCGCTTTACTTTGGTGGCCGTTGGATCGGACTCGGTCGTTCCGTGTTCCAGCCTTGGTCTGTCAGGTTGGCCATCGGTTGGATTCTTCTAGATTGTTCTCTGCGGCCGAACGACCTTACAATGCGAGGCTAGAGGCTCCTAAAACGTAAGTGTTCATTTTGTAATTTCTAATATCTAATCACCCTTTTGGTGAAAATACTTTGTTTCAATAATATTCTGGGTTATTTGTCATTTTCAGGGTTTTGTTAAAATTGTATCCTTTGTCTAGATATCGGTTAACCTAGGTTCGAGCCATGTGCTCAATGTTACCTTTTTAACATTAATTGCTTTATTATATCTGGTTTTATATTTAATAGTAGTTCTGTATAATGTTTTGTTGAGCCTTTTTTCAGTTGGAGTTACCGATTTACCATATTTTTGTTCATTGACAATAACCTAGCCTATCTGTGTAGTTTGATTTTCATGTATAACATTTTGCTCCTGTATCTATAGCCTAGTTTTCAGTTTGTAATTTTTTTTGTTCCATACATCTTTTATATTTTGTTAAATTGTAATTTGGTTTAAATTATTCATAGCCTAAAGTTAATCTTTCACTGTCTTGTTTGCTCCACTCATGTTCTTGTTTGTATCTTCATGTTCAGTTTTGCGAAATCATGCACCCTTATATTTAGTTGTTATGTGTAATATTTTTGTTGTTGTGGCTGGACTGTTTTTAATGTGCTGTGGTGTTGCCTTGCAGTCCAGGGTCCTTGAGTAGGACGTTTCACCCTCAGCCTGTCGTCCGGGCAAAGTTCCACCTTCCACACTGCGAGCCTGGCCTGGGGACCATGTGATTGAGTGAGCTGTGCCCTCTCTGCCCTCCCTACCTCTTTGGGTAGAAGTCTTCAGTCCTCAGGTCAGTGCGTTCCATGTTGTTTTTCCCGGCGGCTGAGCTGGGGGTTTTGCTATTTATATTTATAAAAAACAAAAAAAAAGGTGAAATATATATAAAAAAAAAAGGGAAGAAAAAAATGTTTGTGGAACAATTTAATGTGGCCTAGGCGTAAAACTTGAACTGGACAAAGTGATTTATGAAACAGCCATGGGGATATATATATATATATATATATATATATATATATATATATATATATTTAAAATTTAAGAAAAAAAAACTTGTTATTATTTATTGTTATTTATTTTAATGAGTTTATTTTGTTGTTATATTTTTTTAGAGTTTATATTTGTTAGGTCCCTATGGTTAAGTAGGTTATTTATTTATATGTTTAGGCCTAGTGATGGTTATTTATTTTTTTTTCGTTAAGTGTATTAGGGGTGTTTTGGAAGGGACTTTTTACTAGAACGGTACCGTGTTATATTTTTTTTTTAAATTGTTTAATTTTTAAACTTACCAAAAGGGGATTATTGTGCTTTTGCTTAACTTCTAATTCGGAGCTGCCCAGGGATTCCGGCTTACTCCCTGGCCTCGGTGGAATCATGGGATGTGGGGCTAAATTGCCGGGATTATTTGGGGTTATCAAATTGTTTCTAAATGTTCACTTTTAAATTGTTAATAAATTGTCTTACGTTTTGGGTGTCTCAGGCTAAACTGCAGATAGGCCATACAATCTGTAATTGTTAATTTTGGTATTTGTAGCGTTAAGTGTTTTTGTGGTTTTTGTATTATCTTGGTTATGTTAGTGTTTCTTGTAGTTATTTAACTGCGGATTAATATTGTGGCCTTCTGCCTGTCAGTTTTTGATTATTTGTTGTTTGACTTGATAAAAAAGTTAGTTTTGCTCAGCTGCCGAGTTTTATCTTGGACCCTCCAACTGACACCCGTGATCCCATCGCTTGACTTGTTTTGAGCCATCCCCCAGTTGGCACGCTTTCCAGCTTTGGTGGGGGGGATGGGTCTCAATTGGTAGCAGAGCGTGGTTGCCTAAAAAAAAAAAAAAAAAAATCTCTCTTGGTTGTTGACGGTGGGTGTTTGCCTGTTAGTAGGTCCTGGTTGGCCGACCTACCGTCAAAGGTGTCTTGGTAATACGTAAAAAAAAAAAAATAAACAAAGACAAATAAATAATTATTTAAAAAGAAAAACAATTAGAAAACCAAATAAATAAGTTACCTTAAAAAAAAAAAAAAAAAAAAAAAAACTAGGCAATCCGCTGGGTTACTGTTTTGAATGGGTTCCATGGGTGGATTGGAGTGGTCGGCAGTGGCTCGGTAGGCTGAGGGTTTTGTTCGTCTTGGACCCTGGAGTTGTCGTTTTTTTGTGTATATTGTTGAGATTTTTTGCGTTCTCGATGGCCTATCTGCAGAATGTTGCCCTCCTGGTGAAGGAGGAGTTGATATTTGAGTTGAGGTCGCGTGGGGTGACTCCGGAGGGTGATGTTTTGAATCTCCGGAGGTTGCTGCGGGAGCAGTTGTCCGCGGGTACGGCGGTGGATTGGTCTGATCTACTGGAGGTTGGTGATGAGTTGTCTGTTTGTAAACGCAAGGTGGAAGATTGGGAAGGGGTTTTGGGAGATCTGCAGTTTGAACCTCCAGTAGGTCGTGACCGGGCCTGCCGTCTTGCGCGTTTGGGGCATCTGCTTGCCCGCTTACGGCTGGTCAACCGGGCGCCGGGGTTGGAACCGTCAGATAGGGCGTGGATCTTGGAGAGTGTGTCTAGGCTGGATGAGATTTTTCAGACACTCTCCGGTTCCACGACTCCTACGGGTCTGGGTCAGCGGCCTAATTTCGCACTTTCGCCCAACGTGTCGAGGCCGCAGGCTGAGACAATGGCTCCCACTGTGCCTGAGGTTCTTTCTGAGCCTGCAGGCGTTTCTGTTGAGGTTGCTTGTGGTTCGGCTCCAGCTGCCGTCCCTTCTGCTTCGGCTCCTTTGTGTTCACCTGCTTTTCTGCAGCTGAGCTACCACAAGCTACCTAACCCTCTCACGCCCATGATCCAGAATCTCCCTGTGATCGATGGGATGGATCCTGAGGAACTTCTGAAGCCTTTCTCAGACTTAGTGAGATGCCCGGCATGCAGGCTGGGGACTTGCTTCGTCTGATTTTCCCTTATTGCAGAGGTCCTGTTGGGGAGTTGCTGAGTTCTGTCTTGGCCAGTGATGCCTCGGTGGACTCGTTCCATAGAGTTGCTGTCGTCGTTTCTTCCCATTCGACTCAGGGAGAGGATGGTCATGGACAGATTTTATCGGTCGCAGGGTAGGGGCGAGTCTCTGGCAGCCTATGTCTCTTCAGTCAAGGAAGCTCGTCAAGCGTTGCGCCTCACACTTTCTGAAGCCGACACCGTTCGTGTCATCCTGGATGGCATTTCTCCTGAGGAACGGTGCAGATTAGTTTTTGCTGGTGTGCCTTCGTCTTTTCGGGAGCTGCATCAGCTGTGCATGGTTTCGCGCAGCGTGCAGTTCTCAGACCAGCAAGGGAGGGATTCTGAGAGTCATCGTGCTCTCCCCACCCGTCGACCGGCTATGTCTTTAGGTGTGAGTCAGCCAGTGGAGGGTCGTGGTTCTCGGCCTCCTGTTGTGTGTTTTGCTTGTGGCCAACCTGGTCATATTCGTCGTGACTGTCCACGTGCTCGAGGTCGTGGGGCGGGAAACGCTCAGCGCGGGGGGTTGCCTCCACAGTAGCTCCCCGCGTTGTTGCAAGTGACCGTGGCCATTTGCCTCTGACACGTGCCCATAGCAGGAGTGTCGGGGATTTTTCGGGCCTTGCTGGCATGGCTTCCCTGGGACTTAGTGCGGTCACCTCGGTGTGTCCTGACGTTTTTGTTTCTTTTGGTGGTACGGTGTGTCGAGCCCTTCTTGATTCTGGTTCGGCATGCAGTATCATCAGCCTTTCTCTTTTTGAGTCCCTTGACGCCTTAGGACTTGTCAGGCACACCGAGCCTTCTTTTATTACTTGCTGGACAGCATCCCAAACTCCTCTACCAATAATTCTAAAGGCGTTTTTCCATTTTAAGATCGAAGGATTTTCCTGGAGGTGGGGTTTTCTTGTTGCCAAGGACCTGGCGGTTTCTTGTATCCTAGGGGCAGACTTTATTTCTAAGAGTGGTATGGTGCTTGACCTCCAGAAGCGCCAGATGTTTTTCAAGTTTAATCTGCGAGTTTTGGTGCCTCTAGTAGGTGATTCTGACTGCCCTCCTGCAGTCAGGGAGGTGGGTTGTGAGCCCGAACAACCCAAGGTGGATCCAGTTGGTCATCTCCCCCCTGAGCAGGCGGAGGCCATTAGGAGACTGTGTTTGCGGTTTCCTGATGTGCTTACACCAGAGCTTGGGGTCACTTCCCTTCTGGAGTATGAGATCCACCTCACCGATTCTCAGCCAGTTAGAAGTCATCCGTACAAACTTGCTCCCCCCAAAGATGGAGGTTATGAGGGCTATGATTGAAGATCTTCTGAGCAAGGGTGTGATTGAACCGTCTCGTTCTGCTTATGCCAGTCCAGCTTTTCTTGTGCCCAAGCCTAATGGTAAGTCTAGGCTTGTGATGGATTATCGGAGGCTCAACGCTAAGGTCGCTATTGACTTGGTACCTCTGCCTGATTTGCATTCTGCGTTTGATTGGTTCGGTAAGGCTAAGTTTTTCAGTGTTTTTGATTTGAACCAGGCCTACCATCAGATTCCATTGAAGAAGGAATCACGGCCTATGACTAGCTTCTGTGTTCCCTGGAATCTCTATCAGTTCACTAGGGTTCCTATGGGTCTTGCTGTGGGTGCCCAGACTCTCACTCGTCTGCTTGATTCCATCTTCCATGATGTGAAATTCAAGTTTGTCTTCAATTACCTGGACGACATTCTTGTCTACAGTGAGACTTTCGGGGAACACGTGCAACATCTGGAGGAAGTTCTTAGTCGCCTTAAACCAGCTGGCCTCCAGAGAAAGTCACTTTTGCTCGTCCTGAGATTTCTTTTCTGGGTCATCTTATATCTTCTCGAGGCGTCTGCATTGATCCTGCGAGGACCCAGGATTCGGAGCGAGGATTCGGGATTTTCCTCCTCCCAGAGATGCCAAGGGGATTGCCCGTTTTGTGGGGATGGTGAATTTTTACCGTCGCTTCATCCCTAACGTGGCCGAGCTTGCTACCCCGTTGAACGAGTTGCGGAAGAAAGGTGTCCCTTTTGTGTGGGGCCAAGCTCAGCAGACTGCCTTTGATGCTCTCAAGGAGGCTATCATGCAACCTCCTGTCCTGCGTATGCCTGATTTCAGCAGAGAATTCATTCTTCAGACTGATGCCTCCTCCTCCGCCATTGCTGCTGTTCTTTCTCAGGAGTTTGATGGGGTCAGGCAGCCCATCGCTTTTGCTTCGAGGACGTTGTCTCACCAGGAAAAGAAAGCTTCTTCCATCTACGAGTTAGAGTGTCTGGCTGTGGTCTTTGGTACGGACAAGTTTCGGCGTTTCTTGGAACACGCTGAGTTCTTGCTTGAGACGAACAATCAGGCACTATCTTGGCTTCTTGCCCATCCCAGACAGCTTGGGAAAATTGGTTGCTGGGTGGTCAAAATTTCTGCCTTTAAGTTCCGAGTCCAACATCTTAGGGGTACCCAGAATGTCATCGCGGATGCTCTTTCCCGCATGTATCATGAACCCAGTGATCCACCGACTGAGGCTGTTGCTCAGTGTGGTGCTGTTCTTCTGGATTTTCCTCTGGCTTTTGACGACCTACTGTCCCATCAGCAGAAAGATCCTGAGCTGTCAGTCATCTTAGGTGAGCTTCAAGAGGGAGGTGCCCACCCTCCCTATTTTCTGTCCAAATGGGTACTCTGTTGCCGTCCTCGACAGAGGGGTCAACCCCGTGTAGTGCTGCCTAGTCATCTAGTACCGATGGTCTTTCAGTATTATCACTCATCCCTTGTGGGCGGTCATCTTGGCATTCATAAGACCATCGCTAAGATTCGTAGGTATTTCATCTGGAAGGGCATGGACCGGGATGTTGCAGGCAGAGTGCGGGCTTGTCACCTGTGCTCTCTCAGCAAGCCTAGTCAGAATGCAAAGTTAGGGTTGTTATCTTCTGAGGTGGCCGAGCGTCCTTTTGAGAAGGTGTTCATCGACTACGTGGGTCCTTTTCCCCGTAGCAAGTCAGGTAGCTCCTACCTACTTGTTTGTGTGGATGCTTTCTAGAAGTTCGTTTGGCTTTTCCCAATTCGGAGTGCTACGGCTAAGCTCACCATCCGTGCTCTCCAGTCCCAACTCTTCCAGCACTTTGGTGTGCCTTTTACTCTTGTGTCCGACAACGGTAGCCAGTTTACCTCACACGAGTTTCGTAGGTTCTGTTTTGGCAATGGTATCAGGCATGTGACTACCTCTCCTTATTACCTACAGCCTTCTCATGCAGAGCGGTTCAACCGCAATCTTCGGTCTGCCCTTATTACTTTCCATGCTGAGAAGCAGAACACCTGGGATGAGAGTCTCTCTTGGCTCCAGCTTGCTTTCAATTCTTCCAAGCAGAGTCACAATGCCACTCCCTTCGAGATTCTACATGGCTACCCTCCTAACAACCCTTTGTCCAACTTGTGGAGGTTAGAGGATCTTCTACCTACGCCAGGTGCCACTGACGTAGTGTCCACTTGGCGGGCTGCTCGGCGCAACCTGCTACGTGCTAGAGAGAGAGTAAGGAGGAGGTATGATAAGGGTCGTACTCCTAACCCTTTTCAGGTTGGAGATCTGGTTCTTTGTCAGGCTCACCCGGTCAGTTCGGCCGCGGAACGAAGAGCTGCAAAGTTGTGCTATCGGTGGTCTGGTCCGCACCGCATCGACAGGTTTTTGTCACCGGTGACTGCTCTGCTGGTTGATCCCCAGTCAGGCAGGGTGTTCAGGAAAGCCCATGTATCCCAGCTAAAGGCTTTCCGGGGAACGGTTGATCCAGGAGTTGGTGTTCCTGGGGGTTTCTTGGGGCAAGGAGATTGATCACCTCTGCGCCCTAGGTGGCTGTTCTGAGAGAGTCTCCTTCTCTCTTTTCTTGTCGGGCCCGACAGTCAGGGTAGTTCGCTCCCTGTTCGAGGGGTTTCCCCTCTTAGTTTCTCTTGGGCGTCCTTGAAACACCACTCTTCGGAGGTCTCTTCTTCGTCTTCTGTTTGGTTCCCTGAGGTACCGAGTTTTCTCCCCTGCCTGGGTGTGTTGATGTTTTGCAGAGGGAGGTTGTACCGGGTCGTTTTGACCGGTACATTTCGTTTTTTTTGTCGTGGTCTGCCGGGCTGCCTGAGATTCGCTTTTGCCCGGCGATTCGCGTACTTTGGTGGCCGTTGGCTCGGACTCGGTCGTTCCGTGTTCCAGCCTTGGTCTGTCAAGTTGGCCATCGGTTGGATTCTTCTAGATTGTTCTCTGCGGCCGAACGACCTTACAATGCGAGGCTAGAGGCTCCTAAAACGTAAGTGTTCATTTTGTAATTTCTAATATCTAATCACCCTTTTGGTGAAAATACTTTGTTTCAATAATATTCTGGGTTATTTGTCATTTTCAGGGTTTTGTTAAAATTGTATCCTTTGTCTAGATATCGGTTAACCTAGGTTCGAGCCATGTGCTCAATGTTACCTTTTTAACATTAATTGCTTTATTATATCTGGTTTTATATTTAATAGTAGTTCTGTATAATGTTTTGTTGAGCCTTTTTTCAGTTGGAGTTACCGATTTACCATATTTTTGTTCATTGACAATAACCTAGCCTATCTGTGTAGTTTGATTTTCATGTATAACATTTTGCTCCTGTATCTATAGCCTAGTTTTCAGTTTGTAATTTTTTTTGTTCCATACATCTTTTATATTTTGTTAAATTGTAATTTGGTTTAAATTATTCATAGCCTAAAGTTAATCTTTCACTGTCTTGTTTGCTCCACTCATGTTCTTGTTTGTATCTTCATGTTCAGTTTTGCGAAATCATGCACCCTTATATTTAGTTGTTATGTGTAATATTTTTGTTGTTGTGGCTGGACTGTTTTTAATGTGCTGTGGTGTTGCCTTGCAGTCCAGGGTCCTTGAGTAGGACGTTTCACCCTCAGCCTGTCGTCCGGGCAAAGTTCCACCTTCCACACTGCGAGCCTGGCCTGGGGACCATGTGATTGAGTGAGCTGTGCCCTCTCTGCCCTCCCTACCTCTTTGGGTAGAAGTCTTCAGTCCTCAGGTCAGTGCGTTTCATGTTGTTTTTCCCGGCGGCTGAGCTGGGGGTTTTGCTATTTATATTTATAAAAAACAAAAAAAAAAGGTGAAATATAAAAAAAAAAAAAAGGGAAGAAAAAAATGTTTGTGGAACAATTTAATGTGGCCTAGGCGTAAAACTTGAACTGGACAAAGTGATTTATGAAACAGCCATGGGGATATATATATATATATATATTTAAAATTTAAGAAAAAAAAACTTGTTATTATTTATTGTTATTTATTTTAAAGAGTTTATTTTGTTGTTATATTTTTTTAGAGTTTATATTTGTTAGGTCCCTATGGTTAAGTAGGTTATTTATTTATATGTTTAGGCCTAGTGATAGTTATTTATTTTTTTTTCGTTAAGTGTATTAGGGGTGTTTTGGAAGGGACTTTTTACTAGAACGGTACCGTGTTATATTTTTTTTTAAATTGTTTAATTTTTAAACTTACCAAAAGGGGATTATTGTGCTTTTGCTTAACTTCTAATTCGGAGCTGCCCAGGGATTCCGGCTTACTCCCTGGCCTCGGTGGAATCATGGGATGTGGGGCTAAATTGCCGGGATTATTTGGGGTTATCAAAATTGTTTCTAAATGTTCACTTTTAAATTGTTAATAAATTGTCTTACGTTTTGGGTGTCTCAGGCTAAACTGCAGATAGGCCATACAATCTGTAATTGTTAATTTTGGTATTTGTAGCGTTAAGTGTTTTTGTGGTTTTTGTATTATCTTGGTTATGTTAGTGTTTCTTGTAGTTATTTAACTGCGGATTAATATTGTGGCCTTCTGCCTGTCAGTTTTTGATTATTTGTTGTTTGACTTGATAAAAAAGTTAGTTTTGCTCAGCTGCCGAGTTTTATTTTGGACCCTCCAACTGCCACCCGTGATCCCATCGCTTGACTTGTTTTGAGCCATCCCCCAGTTGGCACGCTTTCCAGCTTTGGTGGGGGGGATGGGTCTCACTACAATCAAAAAAAGGTGTGAAAATGAAAAGAAGTGAAATAAAAAAAGCCAATAAACTGTCAAAGTCTAACAAAGCTCGTTAAAAATAATTGAGGTATTGTTAACAAGAATAGATATGTAATTGGTATTGGTTTTTTTCCTATTTTGACTGATAAAACACTTAAATAATGCAAACAAGAAAATTTTGTTTACTATTCATACAAAAGAAAATAAACTATATTATTTTCTCCGATAAAATAATGTACCTACATAACATATTGCATAGGAAAACAATTAAAACTGTTTGAAACCTTTGAAATTTTTGTCTTCCTTAAAAATAAATAAATACCTATTGGAAAAAATAATTTACTTTTATACAAATACAAAAGAACTAAAATAATAACTTATTATAATTATAAGATTTATATAAATGGTTTCTATAAATTACACAATACAGCGGGTGCTAACCAGTATAGCCTATGTGTCAACAATTTTGGGAGACGTCACAAGTCAGAGCAGGAATCAATACTGCGTGGCCATTACGACAGATTTTATAATTAATTATGACCCTGCTTTTTTATACAGTGTAAATATTAGCCCTTGACCGTTACCTCTCAACTGCTTACATTCAGTACAAGTCAAGAAAGCAACAAGTAAGCAGTTCAGTTGTGAAGAAGAACTTGCTTCTTTAAGTCTCTCTTGTCTTAAAATTAAAACATACTTGCTCTTTAATGTTTGGAGCCCAAATCATTAGCCTGATTGAATTCCATTAATCCTTTGACCGCCTAGAAATTACTTACGTCGTAATCCAGAACCGCCAGGCCCAGTTGTGCTAGTGTTACCGCCAGACGCCGAGCCAACTGAGCAGTGTGTACACAAAACTGTCAAGCCATTTTCAGCCAATTTTGCATAAGTACAAATAAATATTTGCAGTTTCGCTAATTTTAATGATAGAATAATGTTTTTGGTGTCATTATTTTTGTGAAGATATTCTCTACAGATATAAGAAGACGGTTTTATGTTTTTTATTTAATTTAGTCGAAAATAAAAAATACAAAAATTAGGTTAACATTGTACAAATTTTTATTTTTAAATTTAATTAACACTATTAAAAAATTAAAATAAACATAAAACTCTCACTTTTTATTGTAAAGTATCTAATTAAGAACCTTTCCTGTGAATTTGAGCTAGAAATATTCATAAATAACATCAATTATTTTATTTTAAGAAAGTTTGTATATTATGCAAAAATCTATATAATGCTTACTTATGTAGTCTACTTGCATTATTCTTTTAACATACTGTAATGTATTATTCGAGAGAAGTGCCTGTAATGTAATTAAAAAGCTAATTTAACACAAATTAATAAAAAATCATACATAGTTACGTTATTTATCTTAAAATATATGAAAATTGTTATACTAACAATGCAAAGATTCCCAGGAATGCGTAGAACAGATAATTGTCACCACAAAAATAAAAAATTAACAGACAACGCTCTAAGTTTTAAAGTTAAATAAAAAGCTTATTCAGAAACACAATTTTATTTACAGTATATACAACATATTGACTGTTTTTTTTATATTTTGCACAAAACATCTCATAATCCACAAACATCTACATCAATGTCAATAATTTTTATTATCGTATGTTAATTTACTAAATTAAACAAACATTGTAGAGGGTATTGTCTTAAAGACAGATTATTCCCCTTCTACTAGATATGCCATTTATTTATTTATTCCTATAAATAACGAAACTGTGGCAAAATTACTAAAAGCTGATTAGATGGGCTTACAGCATTTTTGGTCGGACATTGTGTGACGCTGAGATTGGCCCTCGGCAGTTCTGGCTACGAAGTGGTAAGCCGATGTAGTAGCCTCTGGCGGTTTTGGATACAAGCTGATCTCATCGGCCCTTGACGGTCAAAGGGTTTAACTACTGTCCGTACAACTCTTAGTGTGGATACCAAAAAAGTGTTAAAATAATTATGAGTCTGAATTCTATGAAACATTTTAAGTGCCATGTCTGAATATAACAAAACCTATTTTATATAACAGTAATTTTTCATCTGACTTAATTTTAAAACATTTTAATTGAATGGCATATGCTACTTCTTTATAGCCCAACTGATATAACATTTCATTGTAAATAATCAAAGTGTTTATTATTTTATGCACCTCCTATATGATTTGAAGAGCACCAGAAAAAAAGGATCAACTCAGGTATTTAAATATTTACCTAGGGACTTAGGAGGATTTGGCCTCTTCGTACTGGATTGAAGTGCGTGCGTAGCGTGACTTGTATTACCCCTTCCTTATTTATAGACTGTTTCGCTAGATATTATGTTTCCAGTGGATTGTTATTTGTATTAACCTTGTAACCAGGAGTAAGAGCCAGTGACTCAGTACTGTTGTAATCAACACAACACAATAAACTAAAAAGATTATAAACACCAAGGAATAGTACAATTAAAGTCGAAAAAAGTGAAGAAGAAAAACTCCACGCGATTTAACAGTTAGATTCTGTTGAGTCTGCAAAAAAGAAAACACTCATGGCAGAGTCAATTATAAAGACTTTATTAAGATAGGGCCAGAAATATTTAAAGAATCTTTATAGATTTAAGGGTATAAAGTTATTTCTTATCTAATTTTAGCATTTAAGTTATTATATTTGAATGACTTTGATCTTGTAATCATTTTGTATCTATTTATAAACCCTGTTTGCTATGTTTAATGTAAATGTTAACAATCCTCTTTTAGTTAATATATAAAGGTATTTTGTTTGAAGTGGCTACAAACTATTTATATTTTGAAATTTAGTATTTTTAAAATTTATTTGTTTGTATATTGCTATTGATTTATTCTGTCATTCATGATGACTAGAAAATGCAGGTTGTTTTTTTTAAGTGCCAATTTATATTTTAATTTTGATTTTTTTGTTTGCCTGTGGAAGCATACATGGTTTAACATGTTTCTTAATTTACCTCAGCTTGAATCGACACAACTGCATTTGCTATGTTTCTATTGCCCTCAACAGACTATATAGTTTACATTAAGCATTTCATATTATGTTCTAATCCTTCACTGTTATGTTATTCAATTAAGTCTAAGAGCTAAGTATCTTACAATAACTGACACTTAACAGTTAATGTGGACTTGTGGGGTTTACCTTCTCTTTATGTTCACTTTGAACATCTACAATGTTTTCTTCCTTCACAGAACATATATTGGAACCAGGAACAAAATCACATCCTTTACTGTCCTGAAATCAAAATGTAACATAATAATCAATAATTAATTTTAAAAATTACAAAAAAACAGTTCAATTAACTTACATTTGAATTTAAAATCAAAGATGCAATCTCCAATATTAAATGTGGTGCGAAAAGAATCATTTAATTTTAAATTCAGCCAAGATTATTAAATTAATTATTTAAAAAAAGTAAATCCAAACAGCAATCTTTCCATTCTAACATTAATAACCATCAAATGAAACCCACACAAAATGCCTCTGTGTTGTTATTGATGAAAACTTAGACTGAAAAGAACATTACTACAATCTTTCTAAAAAACTTAATAAAACTTGTTTTCAATTGTCAATTTTGTCTCGTACAACATTGAAGACCATATAACAATTTTTATTCTCATTTAAAATATGGAATATTATCATGGGGAAGCAGTAGTTTTGTAATTAATAAGATACAAAAAAGAATGGGAAAGATACAAAAAAGGCCATTAGAATCATCCTTGGAGTTAAAAGAAGACAGAATCTTGTAGACCTCTTTTTAAGAATTTATTCCTGTTATCACTGGTGTGTTTCTATATATATTAGAGCTAGTAATTTTCATACATAGTAATAAACATTTTTTCAGAGAAGAACAAACTGAACATGTCTACAACAATAGAAACAAACAAAAATTAAAATTCCTCTCTCATAGACTAAAATTATTTGAAAAAACCCCACAGTACATTGGTATTAAAGTTAATTACAAACTTCCACTTCATTTACAAATTTAGGCCTACCACTGAATCCACTGAAGAACAACCTTAACAATATTCTAATAAACAAGTGTTATTATTCCTTGGATGAATATTTTTCAAAATGTGTTAATATAGATAACGTAGTTTGGGTTATTTTATAGATGAATTTGACAATTTGCCTGTTATTTTTTTTTTTTTTTAACCTTACACGATAAATGTTATGCTATTCTGTTCTTATTTTTATAATTAAATGTTTATTTTTACAATCTCAGGTAAAAAAGCAGGTGCTAATGGCAGTAATTTTAAATTTATTGATTGGCAATTTTCGTATGAGCTATGGTTTTAAATTAAAACCTGGGCTAAATAATTAATGTCCTGTGTAAAAAAAGGTTTTACAATAGATAATTATTATTTTGAAAGCATTTCAGAACCAACGTTCAATTTACTATAGTGATTTTAGGGCTTATTGTATTGTTAAACTTGGTTTGGTCTCTATTTTATGCCTGAAACTCCTGGTTAGAGCTCTGCAATATTCTTATATAAGAAGGTTTCTGACTCAATTTATCATGACTGGACTCTCAGTTGTGGTGGCACTGACAACTCCCGATCATTCTTTGTCAGTTAGGTGTTTGCAGTACAAGAGGAAATGTAACAATTCGGGTTGTCAGATAATGAATGCATCAAAATTTACAGTAAGAAACACAACTCAGCGCTCAATGAAGAACTGTAGGAAGCAAGAGGATTTAGACTTTTTCATGTACGATGAGATATACTCCCCCAGACAATATAGCACCTGTTCCGATAAAAATAGAATGTGCAGAAACTACTGAACGTTTCTTAGTTTCTGTACCATTACACTTGTTGTAATAAGAGTTATGAGTGAATGCACAGAGACTAAAACGGAGCAAAAAGCATATTGTTAATATTCAAAAAAGAACAAGTTGTGTCAATGTGTCCAACTTCTCTTGTCGTCCTCTATCGGTAAACTCTAAGGGCAAAAATCTTTAAGCCAATTGCCTAGGTGCCCTTCTTGGCACTGAAAGGGTTAATATTTGAAACATAAAATTCTTCTGTAACATATTAACTTGGTTGTTCTGAACAAAATAAATAAACCAAAACAAATCACAAGTTAATGCAACTAAAATATACAAATATTCTATTCTTCAAGTAATACACACCACTTTATATCTATTTCCATTTTATAAGAATAATCTTATTAATGGATTTCTTAATCTTAGTAATATTTTAAAGTTATCCCTAGCCTGGTACGATATCCGAACGGATCTCTGACCCTACTTTTCATATTGGTTTTTATATGCTTTATTCTTTAAACAAACAAAATTTATTTGTAAGGCTTTATCTTTTTTATCCATCTTTTCAATGTACCGTAGTACTTTAGTTGCTGCAATTTATCAACAATCACTCCATTTTCGAATAATTAATGCCAGTATTAATATTTTTTATATAATGCAAACTTACTAATCTTAATACATAAATTCCAAACACGATCTACTCACTCATCAAGAAATCTCAGGAAATCACAGAACAGATTTTGACGAAATTTGGAGGGAAGTTACGTCTGTCTTTAAGACCCACTACAACAGGATTTCTCGAAAATCCATTCCTTAGGAGTAGAAACAGCCCATCAATATTTCCTTTTTTTCCATGAGAGTAAAATAGGCATTAATTTAATTTGATGATTTATTTCAAACAGCTGACACAAAAAACTTATACATGACTCAAAAGCTTATCTAATTTGGTTTATTTGAAAAAAAAGTGGTTTAACTAAATTGGTTTAACAAAATGAAAATAGAAGAAACTCAACCAAAATAATGTACTGTATTGTAAAATGTTTAAGATCATTTACACTAACTATGACTTGATTGCACTACTTTGCGTGGACCTAAAGTAGACTTACAGGATTTGTTGAAGTATTCAGTTTTGCTATCTAAGAGAATGGCAGCAAGCTGACCTTTTGCCTTTTATATTGATGTAATAATTTAGAGAGAACTACAGAGAGAAGGATAAGCAAGTATAGAGAACCACCCTATAGCAAAGAAAGTACCGACAGCTACTTTATTATATTATTAAAATAATGACTTCTAATTAATAAACAAATTTGTGAACAGAAGCAACAAAAATGATCTTTAAAACCAAATTGAGGAGTGTTTGGTTTAAAACTTTGAAAGAAAATCGTTGGGAAAATATTTAAAGTTTCTTTTTTAAATGTTATCTGCACAGTTTAAATCACAAAAATCTATTCAATTCATTTTTTTTAAAAACTTCACTTGCCACTTCACACTGGCCTGCAGGCCTGTGCATGAACATTATTCAACGGGTGAAGTACCGGCTGTTGGCTCAGTGGAGATTCGAGCCTTGGAACTTGCCCTTCGCAGTTCAAAGCCTTAGCCACTGAGCCACCACACCAGCAATTATATAGTAGACTAATAAATTATTTTTAAATTAATTTTTTTACTGCAGAGCTTTGTTAATTCGAGTTATTTGGAGTTGAAACTACATTCTGTTGTAAATACTGAATAATAGTAATTGTGATGATTCGTATGCTACGTTACAAGATCTACAGGTCTCATTTTCTATGATTTTTAAAGGAAAAATATATTAATCTCGTTTGATTCTTTGGTTACTAAATAATTAAGCAATAGAAGAGCTTTATGTGTTGTTTATTTTATTTCTCTGTGCTAATTGTAAGTCAAATGACAGAATTCAGCTTTTAGGAAATAATTCCATACTACAGCACTGATTAGAGACCTCGGAAGCTTGTAACACAGTGAATGTGTAAAAGGTATTATTTTTTTTTTTTATGTTATAAGATGTAACAAACACTCCAGTAAATAAATTTTTATAATTTATTTATAAAAAAATGTATTTACTGGAGTGTTTGTTACATCTTATAACATTAAATTATATATCTATCCAGTAAGAAACAAGCTTGAAGAATGATATTATTTTTTGTTACAATAAAATATTGTAAACTAAAATTATAACAACAATAATAGTATATTTATTTAAAAATATTATTTTAGATTTATATTAAGTATAAGTCACAATTAGAAGCCCTAAATCATTGGTATGGTTAATAAAAGCAATTTTCATTAGAGTTAAATGGTTAATTAACAAGTGATTACAAAAACTTGGTAATTTAAAGAATATCTTTCACCAATTAAGGACTTATTAGCAATTACAATAGTATTCCGACATGTCCAACAATACTGCTGCCCTTAGATATTTATTGTGGAATAAATATCAAACGGTTTTACTAGAAGGGCAAAATAGTACAATTAGAAATGAAGAAGCCTAAATAAATATAAACAACAAAAGTAAAAATAAAGTCAATTATAAAATTGGACAAAATGAAAATAGAAGAAACTCAACCGAAATAATGTAGTGTATTGTAGAGAGAGGGGAAAAAGTCTTGAAAGACAAAAATGAATTCTCTGCAATTAAAGGAATATTCCACTTCATAAAGAAAACCATTTTAAAATATTTTCAATACTATGTTTATGGCAAACTAATAAGGAGAAAACCTTGTGGTTTTTTAATTTTATTTGTTTTTAGTATCAGATATTTTAAATTGTCCTGAACTATTTTTAAACCATGAACCCAATCATAGTGTTTTCTCCATCTCAAATAATTAATTATGAGATATAATACTATAGTTGTTTAAAATTAATATAATTTATTACAATAATTTAAATTACTTTATCAAAAATATTAGTTTTTTAAAAAATTTATCAATAATTTTTATTTTTTAATAAAATGTGTCTAAAAAAAAAAAAATAAAAAAAATAAAATAAAAATTATTGATACATTTAAAAAAAAAAAAAAAAAACTTTATGTGTCCCCCCCGAAGGTATCTCTGCCTTGACGTGGCGGGGGGGCTTGCGTGCTTCCACAACCCCGAGAGCTATGCCGGCGGTAGCTTGCTACCGGTAGGGTCACCCAAGCCGGACAGGTCTTCGTGGGGTAGAAGCCAGACTAAGAGAGATACCAAACAACAGCTATGTCAGGCCTAGCAAGCCGATAGCGAAGTTGATATTGCTTTCAAAACAATAACCAAGCCTCGGAAGGACAGGAGTAACGGACGTGACTGGAAACGAAAAAGGATAAAGATTGGAACACTGAACATACTTACGCTTTCGGGAAAAACAGAAGAATTGATAGACGAGATGCAGGAAAGGAGAATAGACATTCTGGGATTGAGTGAAACAAAGTGGAAGGGGCAGGGAAGTAGAGAGTTGAGAGGAGGGACATGGCTGTACTGGAGTGGAGGAAGATCAAAAAGGAATGGAGTAGCAGTAATGGTTAATAGGAGGATAAAGGAGATGCTAGACGAAGTGGAGTTTATATCGGATAGAATGATGACAGTTAGGATTAGAAACAAAAACAAGGAAATAAAAATAATGCAGGTGTATGCACCACAGACAGGATGTTCAGAGGAAGAAAAGGAAGAGTTTGAAGAAAAGCTGGAAGACCAAATACGAAATGTAAATATATTAATGGGGGATTTAAATGCAAAGGTTGGGACCGACAGAAGAGGGTTTGAGGAGGTGTTGGGCAATTTTGGGTTTGGAAACAGAAATGAGGAAGGAAGACGACTGCTGGACATGTGCCAAAGAAATGCATTGACAATTGGAAATGGGAGATTTCAAAAGAGGGAGAGCCATATAATAACAAGGTATAGTTGGGATGGGATAGTAAAAAGTGTAATTGATTATATAATAACAGATAGAGAATGGGGAGAAAAGATCATGGATGTGAAGGTGATTCCCAGCGTAAGCGTAGGAGGGGACCATAGACTGTTGGTGGGGGTGTTTAGAATGGAAATAAAAGAGAGCAGAACGACAAAACCAGTTGAAAGAATAAAGGGATGGAGACTGCAGGAGGAGCAGAAGAAGGAAGAATTTAGAAATATGGTAAAAAAGGAGTTACCCAGAACAGAGGTAGGGGAGCTGGAAGAGGAATGGAATCGGTTCAAGGACACAATAGTAAAGGCAGCCGAAAAGGTATGTGGGAGAACAAAGGGGAAAAGAAGAGAAAAACAAACAAGTTGGTGGAATGAAGAGACAATTAAAGGAGTAAAAGAGAAGAACAAAGCATGGAGGAAGTGGTGGAAAACCAGAGCGCAAGAAGACAAAGATGAATATTTGGCAAAGAAGAGAGAATGCAGAAGAATAATAAAGGACGCAAAGGACAAGGAATGGGAGAACTTCACGAAAAAGTTAGAGGAAGACTTAGGACAAAACAAAAAGATGTTCTATAGTATGATGAGGAACAAAAAGAGTGACCGAAAGTGCCAAAACAATGCAAAATGAAAATGGAGTCATGGTGGAAGGAGTGGAAATGAGAAAGTTGTGGAAAAGGTATTTCCAAACACTGTTGAATGAAAACTATGAGGAAGAAGAGGAAGACGAAAATGAGGAGCAATGGGAGAGAGGGGAAGAGATAAGTTGGAGGGAGATAGAAAAGGCGGTGAAAGAGATGAAAAGTGGGAAATCCCCAGGACCAGATGAAGTATCATCAGATATGGTAAAGGCTTTGGGAGCAGTGGGAGTACATTGGTTGAAGAGAGTCTTCACATGCGTATGGAGGGAAGGAAGAGTGCCTGACGACTGGGGGAAAGGTGAAATAATAACAATACACAAGAAGGGAAGTAGAAGACTATGCAAGAACTATAGAGGAGTAACATTAATAAGCCATGTTGCCAAAATATTTGAAAAAATAATTTTTAACAGGATTAAGGACGTGATAGAGGACCAGATAGGGGAGGAACAACATGGGTTTAGGAAGGGAAGAAGTACGATCGACTTGATTTTTGCAGTGAGACAAATGGTTGAAAAGCACTGGGAGTTCAATAAAAAGTTAATACTGGTGTTTATAGATGTCGAGAAAGCCTACGATTCTGTTAAGAGAAAAAGTATATGGGAGAGTATGGAAAAAATAGGAGTGACAGAAAATATGATGAAATGGGTTAAGGAATTGTATAGGGTGCACGAGTGCAGAGTTAGGACATGTGATGGTAATACAGAATGGTTCAAGGTAAAGAAAGGGCTGAAACAGGGGAGTGTTCTGTCTCCGATTCTTTTTAATGTAGTTATGGAGATAATGATGAGAGAAATTAAAGAGGAGACAAATGAAGAGATGAAGATAATGATGTTTGCTGACGATATTCTGATGTGGGGAGAAAACAGGGAGGAGATACAAGAACAACTGGACAAGTGGAGTAGGAAGATGAGGGAGAGAGGGCTGAGGATAAGCAAGGAAAAAAGTGAAGTAATGGTAGTAGGAAGGGACACAGCTTTGGAAGAAGATATATTGGTAGATGGAAGTATACTAAAAAAGGTAGATGATTTCAAATACCTTGGAACGATGGTGTCAAGTGATGGAAGAATGGAACAGGAAATAAATGCCAGATTAGGAATGGGAGCGGGATTCTTCCGGACGGTGAAACACCTAGTATGGGACAAAGAGGTACCAAGGAGGGCCAAGGTAATGATGTTCAAGAATTACTATAGGCCTATAATTACTTATGCGGCAGAGACATGGCGGATGTCAGAAAGGGAGTGGAGTAGAGTACAGGCAGGGGAAATGAGGTTCTTGAGAGCAATAAAGGGAAGAACTCGAAGAGATAGAATTAGGAATAGTGAGATAAGGAAGGATGTAGTGGAGGAGAGTATAAGAGAAAGAGTGGAACAAGCAAGGTTGAGGTGGTATGGTCACGTAAAAAGGATGAGTGTAGAGAGGTTGCCGAGGAAGATGGAGGAATGGGAAATGGAGGGAAGGAGGCCCAGAGGAAGACCACGAAGAAGATGGCTGGATGGAGTGAGGACAGACGTGGAAAAGAGAGGGAGTGTGTGGGGGGAAGTGGTGAGAGAGGAGATGTGGAGGGACAGGAGAAGATGGAGAGGCTTGGTGACAACCCAGACCCAGGATTGACTGGAACGGGACCGGATAAGTAAGTAAGTAATAAAATGTGTCACTGGTAATAATGAGAATTAATATACAAAAAATATTGTCAATATGATTAACAAACATTTTATTTTCATCTTTAATGCTTTTGTTAGAACATTGATTTTTACTCTTGAAAATCTAGAAAGGTGGACAGGAAGGGATATTGCAATAAATAACAATTTTATAGATATAAACATTTACAGATAGTATATTAGTGAGCCTACAAGTTCCTCTGGTTTTATTATCATCCTATATTGAAACACCAAAGTTAATCCATTATTTTTTATTATCATCCATTATAATGGTTTTATTATCATCCTATATTGAAACACCAAAGTTAATCCATACCAAATATCTCAGGAACAGAAAAATTAAAAGAGTGCAAGGGCTTGGAAATAAGCTAGGGACATCATAAAAGCAATATGATCAAAAACATGATCCATTCTTGTGTAGCTCCTAAAAAACAAAAGTTTCAAAATCTGCATATACTCAACTGACCTGACCAAAATAATCAATGTATATTTTGATTTAATTGATAATCTGCTACAAAATTTAAAGATACGTGGTAATCCAAAAAAAACTCTAGCTTTTTTTCTTAACGAATAACTCAAACAAATATTTGTTGTGTCTAAAATTACAGTGTTGTTAAATTCTTCAAGGATTTAGACAGTTGTTATTATTTCTTTGCCAGGGCAGGACCTGACTTTATTTGTATTACAGTATTACCTTTTGGTGATACCTATAAATTCAGCAAGGTTTTCTGTGTTGAGATACGCATTTCACCACTAGTGTTGCATCCTCAGTGACATTAGGTAGGATTTAAATATTTGCATTATTTATAGTTGTTCGTAATGTGACATTCATTACACTACGAATGCGGATGGACGGCATAGTGTGACTTGGTTTTTCGCCTTTTACTCCGCTTGTTGTTCTTGTACTTGTATTGGTAATTAACACTGATTAATAAACTCAAATTTACTTAAAAATTAAGAATTTTTCTTTTAATTTGAATATTTTACTGTCCTTAGGGAAAATTTAAATAGATGGTTCAAGCACACAAAAAACTTAAATGGCCTTAAAGAAAAGAAAATGTGCAATAGTGACTTATATTCTATAAAGGGTCTCAATCCATAGGAACATATTATCCTTTTTAATTCCAATATTCTACTGGGTTTAAAATATCTACATTAAAATGACACCAACTTAGCCAAAATCCACACAGTCAAAAACTCTGTCATCCAAAATTACCTCTATGGGCTATCAAAAAAAGTTATTCAACTCATAGACATCAGAAATATTTTGCAAAATTAGATCACTGAGCACATATTAAAAATAAAGTCGCTATTCATATACAACCTTAGTTGAAGCTAGTTCCACCATAATGAATGGGGCAACTTGCTAAGTTTGGTCATCAGGCGAGCGAAAATGTTAAGTGTGACACATATTTCAATAAAACAACAATTTGATACCCGTACAACTGAGTGAACATTTAGAAATGTTACAGAGCCATAGACAATTGTAGTCTGGTGATGATTAAAACATTAATTAATTATCATAGACCTCTATTTAATTATAATAATATAAAAAGAAAAACAGAGGCAAGAATTACAATAGGGACCAAATTAAATGTATTGGCGTTTGCGGACGATGTTGCAGTGTTAGATAAAGAAGAAGAAGAATTGAAAGAGCTGGTCACTAAACTCATAAACCACACACAAAAAATGGGTTTAAAAATAAATGAAGAGAAAACCAAGATAATAGAATGTGGAAGGGAGCACCAAATAAATAATGAAAATTACATACAAATAGGATACAATTTTCAAAAAACAAACAGTTTTACCTATTTAGGAGTAATACTGACAAGCAATAATGAAGAAAATATAGAGATACAACAAAGAATAAATGCAGCACATAAGAGTTTCTCGGCTTGTCATAAACTGTTAGGCTCTAGACTGTTATCTCACAAAACAAAAGTCTGTATATAAAACCATTGTAAAATCGGTGCTACTGTACGGGTCAGAAAATTCGGGATTAAGCAAGAAGACCACAAAATGCCTAATGGTACTCGAAAACAGAATATTAAGAAAAATATATGGACTATCCTTTGAAGATGGAGAAAAAACACAACAGAGAGTTGAGACAGCAATATTTGGATCGAGACATCGTGGCCGAGGTGAGAAGCACAAGGTTGAGATGTGGCTTAAGAAGGACAACTCCTTAACCTTAGATGGTGAATACTAGGTGGCCCATTATTAACTCCCAACTGCAAAGTGCTTCTTTTCAGCGCTTCGCAAGCTTATTTTGTAAAAATCATAAAAAATACTAAATATAATCCAAATGTCAATTTTATCATCTCGTTTTTCTTCTCAAGAACTTTACTTTCACATACTACTATCAAAACTTACAAAAAAAATAGTAAATAATTATTGCCTAGAAAAGATTGAAAACTCCCGACCCCCCACCGAGCGGGAATTACAAATAGCACGTTTTACGTTTATAAAATTGTATAAAAAAATTATTAAAAATATGAAATGTATAGAACAGAACATTCTGCGATTGGTACCAAGTTTGTCACGCTTGCTTTATGATAAAAATATGTTTTATTGAGTTTTACAAAAAAGCATGTGACGTGCCTACTACTTTCGCGATCGCCAATACCTTTGCAAATAGCACGTGAAATGCCAGGATTCGCGATCTAGGGTTAATAAAAAACATCTTAGTGAACAACCCCAAGAGCAAAAGACCACCAGGAAGGCCCAAGTTAAGATGGCGAGACCAGGTTAGAAAAGATATCAGAAGGCTGGGAAGAAGAGAAGAGGAGGCAATAGACCGGAAAATCTTGAGGCAATGTGTTGTGGAGGCAAAGTACCACCTAGGGTACCAAGAGCCACAGCAGTAAGTAAGTAATATAAAAAAGTCAGATTTAGCTCAAACACTGTAATTAAGTACATAACATTTTGTAAGTACCTTAATTTTCTTATATTTTTTTGTCAAGTAAATTTTACCTGTGAATTAACTATAGGCAGAAGTAATGTGTTTGGAAGAGTTTCTGCCTCACTTTGTGAATTTATAATTTTCTCAGTCAAGCATAACACTATGCTCAGTGGAACATCATGTTTAGTGGACCATGAAGTGATGTCACTGCTTGGAGACGTCACAGATTTTAAGGTCAAACAATTTTAATTTAATTAAAACGTTAGTGCATTTAATTTTTATTATTAATAATAAAAATCAAATGCATTTTTTACGAAACTTGTTTGCTCTTGAAAACTGTAACATCAAGTACTAATAAAATAATAATAAAAATCAAATGCATTTTTTTAAAGAAAATTGTTTGACCTTGAAAACTGAGACGCCTCCAAGCGGTAATGTCTACTGAACATGACGTCAATTTATAAACATGACTGAGCAAATTATAAATTCACAAAGTGAGGCAGAACTCTTCCTAACACACTACTGGTACATAGTCAAAATGTGCTTAAATAATTTTCTTCAAATTAGAAGTCAACTAGTTTAGTCATGATTGTAGGAAGAAGAAATGTACTCCTGCGGCTGGCTGCACCACAGACGATATACATAATATAATAGAGTGGATTTTGTCAGCTTACACAATATACTAAACAATCGTTTCTGTAGAATAACCAATTATATTTATTAATCATTCATTATAAACGGCACATATAATGTACATGTTAAAAATTTACTCAATTTAACTCTTTTACATTTGAAACAGTTCAGTTAGTTGTACCCTATTCTATGTAACACAGTTTCATTCTCACTGTTGTAACAAAATTAACAATATATAAATAAAACTAATATACAACAACTACAGTTTAAACTGTTTTTTCTAATGAACTTGTAGTGTATAACTATTTGAAAAAATGTAATATATTTCTATTAAACTGATGTGTGTTTCTGTTGTGTTATGGTTATAGTTTTATATTATCTATATTTATAAAAGAGGATGTTTGTATATATATATATATGTTTGAAGTTTATGCGCTGCCAAACCATCCAACCGATCGCCATGAAACTTTAGGATGTTGTCCTGTATACTCCCGAGAAGGTTTCTGTGAAGTTTGATGCAGATCCGTCCACAGGGTCCCACCCCACGGGCTCCTAAAGATCCCATGTTATTCAAATGGAGAATCTGAATTGTTTACAAAAAACATATGACTGTGTGGTTTAATGTAGTTTCACACGTCATAAGCAGATTGAAGTTCTCACAACAACAGTACCGTATATGTTTTGATTTATTGTAGTTCTACATTTCACCTTGAGAGTGTAGCACACACTACTTTTAATTGATCAGGTGATCTGTATTTGGTGTTAATCTTTTTTCCTCGGTAATTAAAACATGTGGTGAAACGTGAAAATAAAAAATAAATAATTATTTGTTTTGCAGTTTACTTTTTATGACATGCCTCCTAAAAAATCTAATATTGGTAGAAGAAACAAAAATGCTCGAATTCTTTCAGCTATTAGGTTCTAAATCAAACTCAATATTATGACCGGCGAAGCAGCTACCGGTAACAGCTAGTAGATATATATACTTTCAAATATGACAGTTTTAGTATTAAACATGCCTAAACAAAAGAACTATGTCTCTGTATGAAGATCTATTTTAAGTTACAATATAATTCAGTGTATTAGGATACATAAACAGAAAGAAACAACAGAATATATATTTTGTAGCATCAGTTTACCCTCAAACATATACAGTTAGTCTATTATTGTTAAATGATTAAAATATTTACTCCAATATAACCACAACATAGTTTATCATTAAAAATATTATGACTTGAATTAAAGAACGCTTACTTAGCAATTTACAATAAATGATAATTAATTCTGCTAACAAATTAAAGAACGCTTACTTAGCAATTTACAATAAATGATAATTCTGCTAACAAATCAAAGAACGCTTACTTAGCAATTTACAATAAGTGATAATTCTGCTAACAAATCAAAGAACGCTTACTTAGCAATTTACAATAAATGATAATTCTGCTAACAAATCAAAGAACGCTTACTTAGCAATTTACAATAAATGATAATTCTGCTAACAAATCAAAGAACGCTTACTTAGCAATTTACAATAAATGATAATTCTGCTAACAAATCAAAGAACGCTTACTTAGCAATTTACAATAAATGATAATTCTGCTAACAAATCAAAGAACGCTTACTTAGCAATTTACAATAAATGATAATTCTGCTAACAAATCAAAGAACGCTTATTTAGCAATTTACAATAAATAATAATTCTGCTAACAAATCAAAGAACGCTTACTTAGCAATTTACAATAAATGATAATTCTGCTAACAAATCAAATACATTTACTACAGAGGTTTGTTAACCATCTTAAGTATATTTTACTATAAAGTAAAATCTACATTACTAAAAAATGATAAAGCAAAACTAAATCAATACAAATTATCTTCTGTATTACAAAACAAAACTATTGGCTAATACGTTAATACCAGAGATCGTATAATAACAATTCTAATTCTATATTAATTATACTACTAATAATTCTGTGGCAATAAGTTAATTCAACTTAATTAAATAGTTGTGAATAATTAGTTACTGTAAACAGTTGCATTTGGTGGACTAATAAATAACTACTGTTATTCTATAAAGTGGCTAGCATAAGAAAGTAAAAAACTTTCATAGTCTATATTTTTGAAACTAGTGACTGGAGCATGTTTAGCCCAAAACGGCACCTATATGAATTACACGAGACACTACAAACCAATAGTGCTGTTGTTACAACAAACAAAACAGAAAACATGTGGTGTTAGTCTTATCATTCAGCAATGGTTTCAGTGGTTGTAGCGTAGGGACTAGAGCGAGTCAAGACAGCCACCATATTGGTTAGGCACCTTATCTGATCATTGGCTTCAAATAGTGGGTACTGAAGTCCTCTCTATTCTTATTTTATGCTTTGAGAGTGAGATTGTCAGCAAAGTTAGTGAAGCATGATATGTTTTCTAATGTTTAATTTAATTTTCTCACTTGAACAACTGTGATAAATATAACGTTAGCCTAATGCACTCTGCTACAAATAGATTTTTTTAAAAAGATATTTTGTCTGGCCCTATAAAATCACAGATGACTACTCTAAGGCTTATCTTCAATACGTGTTGTAAGGTATTTCTAGTTCCCTCTTTGAATAAGCTTTGTAATTCATTTGATTACAGTGAAGGTTCCTGTCCAGTTTTCTTAATATGCCTTACCAAAAGTTACTTTCAGTTTTCTCCAGTATGCCTCCTCCTCATATGCCTTACCAAGTAGCAGTGTTACTTGGTATGTTAATATATAAAATCCAAAAACGATGTACTCACTCATCACTAAATCTCCTGAACCACTGATCATATTTTGATAAAGGTTAGAGGGAAGTTAACTTTTGTATCATAAAGACCCACTAAGAATATTTATTCAAATTCCATTCCTATGGTGTAGAAACTGGCCCTCAGGGTGGCCATTCTTAAAATTTCCCTTTTTCTACAAGAGTAACATTAATTAATTCAATTTAAGGCATTAATTTAATTAATTTCAAACAGCTAATAAAAAACATATTAACATACACAAACTCTTGGATAATTTGGTTTTCTTTGTGAAATGTTTAAGGACACTTCTACTAAATCTAACATGAGAGCACTACTTTGCATCCCCCTAAAGTAGACTATTGGGTTTTCTAGACTATAAACTTTATTATTTCAAAGAATGGCAGCAGGCTGAGCCTTTATATTGATGTGATGGTTTATCGAGAACCATGGATAGTTAACCACTTGTCTGTTATTACTAGGCTGTCGGTTAGTAATAATATGAAACTGAAGTTTTCAAATCCATAGCAGTGTTACTTGGTTCTATAATAATGTTAATATACAGGGTGTTCATAAAACACTTTTCATGAATTATGAATATGTTTATATACATGAAAACTAAAAAATGTTCCTATAAACAGGTGTCCTAAAACACTTAGTTTTCCATCTGTCTGTCGGAATGTGTTTTTTACATAGTTTATCATATCTTAATAACCCCTCAAGATACTTTCTTCAAAACCAGTATATGAATGAAAATAATAATATCTAATTTAGTACATAATATCAAGCTCCTACTTTGTATCATTTCAAAATGGCAGCTATTTTTAGTTTTCAAAGCTTAATATCTTAAAAAATATAATTTTTTGAAAAAAAATTCCAAGATATATAAATGTTTCAAAATTTGATCTTCTAAAAGATAGTACAAAGATTGTTAAGATCGGATAGTGAATAACTGATAAGCTGTCATTTTTGTAATACACTACATGTTAATGTTGTTGCAATGTTATCTATCAACATGTAGTGCATTACAAAATTAAAACTTATCAGTGTCTAATCATCCAATCTTTTAGGAAATAAAATTTTGCAGTGTTTGTGTATTGTTGGTTTTTTTTTTTATGTAAACTTTTTAAGATATTAAGCTTTGAAAACTAAAAACAACCGCCATTTTGAAATGGTACAAAGCAGGAACTTAATTCTCTATAGTAAATTATGTCTAATTACTCCTAATACTTTATAATACGTCGGCACTGGTGGCGCAGTGCTGTAACTCAGCTACCTGGGGACAAAGTGTTTGGGAGATTGTAGGCGATAAGGTTCCATGCTCGGTTCTCTTAATACCAACACGGCGTCCGCTCAATGTTTGTCATCAACGTAGACACTATTAGAGAAGTCTGGAGTGTTCGTGTTGAATGGTAATCAGGGTTCGGATGTTACGTAGGGGAGAGAACTGAGTGTCAGACTTGTCAGTTAGCTGAAAATCAGACAAACACTACGTGGTTCGGATTCCACGTAAAGCTGTAGGTCCCATAGTTGCCCTGGCTATTGGGCTATTAATAAATAGTCCTTTCCCACTGCTGTTTATAGCCTACATTAACGACTTGCCCGCTTTTTTCTCTGAAAAAATGTGTACCTTCACCTTATACGCAGATGATACAACTGCTCTTTTAAAACGAAATTCATTAAGCAAACTTAAAGATGACATTAATGGTGTCATTGATATGGTCAATGATTGGTTTTCCGCTCACGGTATGCAACTGAATAAGGACAAAACAAATATTTTACAATTTAAGTTAAGAAATAATCCTAATGAGTCTTTAATAAGTAATACTAAAATAGTAAAATTTTTGGGTTTACATCTCGACTCAAAATTAAGCTGGTCTGACCATATTGCTTATCTTAATAGGAAACTAAATTCAGTGAGATATGGTTTAAGTATATTAAGTAAAGTAACATCAATGGAAGTCTGCCTGTCGGTCTATTATGCACATGTACAGTCTCTATTGAGTTATGGCATTATTCTATGGGGTAGTGCAGTTGATGTTGAAACGATATTCCTGTGTCAGAAATCTATCATGAGGGCAATTTTTCATTTAAAATCAAGAACTAGTTGAAAACCTTTTTTTAAAAAATTTAATATACTCACTTTACCATCTCTATACATATTAGAAATTGCAAGATTTGTAGATAAAAATTCGATGTATTTTGAAAACTATAAGTTTAGTCATGGTTATAATACAAGGAATCACAATAAAATGTTTCAGTATCCTAACCACAAATATAGCAAATATGAAGCTGGCCCTCTTTATATGGGTCTAAAAATATACAACCATATTCCTCAATCTTATAAAGTTCTTTCCCTAGTAAAATTTACATCTAAGTTAAAAAGGGACACTTTCTCAAAAAGTTTATTATAACATTCATGATTTTTTTAAAGATTGTATTATTTAATATTGATTAACTATTTGTCAAATTTTCTGTGATCTGTATAAATTTATTTATATTTAGCAACAAAACTGATATTCTTTTAGCATATTTGTATTAGGTAGTTAGTATTAGATATTTAGGAGAAATACTGTTAGTTTTCTAACAAACTTGACTATGTACCAGCTTGTGTATTACTCTGTAATAATTTAACAGGCGTTCATGTACAATAAAGACTTGTCTATTGTCTATTGTCTTTCTGAGCTAAGCCGAACTCAGATAGTAACAATGATTACACTCGTTCATCTACACTCATCACACTCCTCATATTCGCCCATATCTCTACGATCGGCGTCTTAACCATTATCACTCGGCTGTGCTCAGTTCGTGGCCCACACACGTTCTGTCTGTCCTCGGATAAGAATATACTAGGAATGTCCCATCAACGCGGCTGTGCCTGCTCCGTGGCCGGTCTGTGTCGACTGCCAGCTCGGACGCCATCTTCCTTGTTTATTTACTGGGCTCGGATTTAAATATTTTTAAATGGACATGGGCCAAGAAAATCGGTGTATCTTTATTGAATAATTTGGAGTGAGTTAATCGTGTTGTAAGATTCTGCAAATTTTTACTATAATCAGTTACATGTTTATATTTAATAAAATCATACTCCTAACACATAAACAATTATTTTAGAATTTTAAATTAATGTAATAGTCAGGTATGTTTTTATACAAAAAACAACATAATTGCTTTACAATATAATAGTTTTCAATACGATACCTATTTTTTATGATACCGGGAAATAAAAACAATTATAAAGATTTGATTTAAAAGTTTAAAAACTTGCCATAAATAGTGTAGGACTAGGTCAAATTAATTAAATAGAGGGGAAGAGGAAATTCACACGGTTCAGTGGGTGTCGTTTTTTTGTGCTATCTCGTTATCTTTAGGGACCCCTCCCACATTCCGAGTCAGGTCTATTATTGTGATGTCTCCTTTTACTGCCTGCCAGCTGTTATCACACGCTGGTATACTGTTTACAGTATAGATACGTAAGTCTGATTTATAGGTCAGTGACTCACACTTCCTTTGCTATCTACAGTACATTCACTGAAAGATCGTAATGTGGTGGTGATTTCTAGATAACAAAGCAATGCACCAACTATTGGTATATTATAGGATTTACCATTATAGAAAATAATAATTATTATCATGAAAGATAATAAGTAATAATCTAATAAGTAAAATTGACACTAATTGATACATAAATATATAACATACGTAGTAATAGTTGTAAAATAATTACTCGAAATAATTTACAAAACTGGTTATATTTCGGTTCACAATACATTAGGCAATTACCTTTGCTTTTTTGATGTGGAAACTCTTGAAACTGCTAAAAGATTTATTATTACACTCACATAGAAATAAACATGATGAGGAAACCGCATATACAGTAAATTAACAACAAATAAGTTTATTATCGAACAAAGGAGTAATTAAAAAAAATTAATTATCAGACAATTTATACATAATTATTGACTTACAGATACAGAATATTGACCTATATGTCGTAATGAAGTTATTCATTTTAAATGAATCAATAAAATAAAAAACACTATAATAAAATAATAAATAACATTTACAAAACTTACAAATGAACTCATGGACTATGTTTCATTCCATCCAAAAAAATATTGTATTCATTTTTTTTATTGTTGACGTTGAATTTTATAATTATAATATGGCAAAAGTTTATTAGTTTGTACTTACAAAGCAACAAATAAAAAACATGAACATCAGTAAAAGAAATTGATGGTTAGAAAAATATATGATAAAAAACTAATAAATTAGACAATCTACATAATTATTAATAAAGTAGTAAAAATAAAAATTTAAATGAAACAACATTATGATGTACCAAATCAAAATAATAAAACATTTAACAAATTATTAATCTGGTCAAAATACATTAAAACTGAAGAGCATACAAATTAAAAAAAAGTTTATCATTTTTAAATTTAAATAAAACTTTACATATGAAATATTGTTCAATCATAATAAAAATTAATGTGTTTGATTATTTGAATTTCTTGTTTGTATGGTAGCTTTCAAAACATATTCCTGGGTGAAGCCCAGGGTTACTAGTACATGTTTTACAAAAAAACCTTGTTCTTTTTCGACCTTGAGGAGTGTTTCTATCACTGCATACAGTGCAATCTCTTTTCTTTCTCCCTTCGAGTTCATACATACAGTGAAGCTTCCCGTTTAGCCTTTCGTCATCTACCTCATTTGAAGGTCGTCCCCTTTTTCTAGTGTTTTTGGTGTCACCGACTAGTTGTTGGATGAGGTTTTGCCTGACGTTCCTTTGACGTATACCCCGTGATCCCGCATCTCTGGTGGTACTAAAAAACTATGTACGAATTAACAACTACGACTTCCAGCATCCAAAAGAACATTTTTCTCCACCATTTTATCGTCTTCCTTGAAAAACTGTATGAAGATATATAATGGTCTGCAAGGTCAACTCCTCCCATATTCTCATTGTATCGGCAGATCACCTTTGGCTTGGATATTACTTCATCTATTCCTCTCTTGACAATTCTTTTTATTTCTTCGGTACCGTTGTCATATAGTGTAGACAGCATAATAACTTCCCTCTTATCCTTCCACTGTAATAATAACATTTTATCTTCTTTTCTGTAGGATAAAATTTGACCCCGCTTCAGTGATTTCTTTTTTTTAACACTTGTAGACAAGCCCTTTCGACTTCTGTTTATTGTGCCAGTTAAATGAATTTCTTTGTCGTACAGTGCGTTTGCTAGTTCTACACTGGTGTAATATCTATCGGTATAGACTTGCAAACCTTTCAAACTACCATAGGATTGTTCCATTTTTTCAATAAGAGTGAGTACTACTCTACTTGTCATTAGCAATTCTGGCCTGACTAAAAACATATTTGTACCTTTGCCTATGTATGGCTCAATACCACATATGTAACCAGTTTTGGAGTCAGAAACTACAAAAACCTTTAGCCCCCACTTTTGCGGCTTGTCCTTATTGTAAACTTTAAAGACGACCCTTCCTTTAAAAGCCTATTGTACTTTCATCTACACTCACCGCCTTTGAAGGTACCATAGTACTCGCGGCATTTTTTATCCAAGTAAGAAACGACGTTCTAACTTTGGACGATCTTGAAACAATGCCTAATGCAGGGACCTTTAGGTGGGGGATTTAAATGTAATGTCCAAAATATCTGTAGGAACCTTTCCCTAGAAAAAAATATTTTTTAAAAAATTAGCTGGTAATCTAAAGACATGGTTTGAAAAATAGTCTTCAATCTCTGGCTTTATATTAAGCCCCACATTAAGTATTACTCCTAAGAATTGCTTTAAATTCATTTAGAGTAACATCTTTCCATGTATGCCACATGGATTTCTTTTGTAATGGTGTACATTTTTTTATTTTTTCTGCCGCAAATCTATTTGTTTTGTTTATTATTTCTGTCATAAGTTCATCTGTAAAATATAAACTAAAATAATATTTAATTCTAATGTATTATCAAAGCCATGAGGGGGTTTGAACCCACTACTTTTATTATAAACAAATTCTTTTAGGACTCACGTCATTGTCTAACCAAGGCCGCCAATCGTCATTATTCACGTCTTCATCCGATTGATTTTCTTCCTGAGGTTGATCCTCATCTACATCGGAAGGCATTTCACTCTCATTATCACTGTCTACTTCCAGGGACAGTCTACCACTCACATCCACATCACTGTCTTCACAATCATCACTAACTGACGATATATTATCTTGATCAATTACTCTACGTATATCGTCCGACCGTAATTGATCGTTTTCATCCATAGTTATATATCTTATAATAAATAAAAGAGAAAAAAACAAAAATTTGGAGGCAAGAATAAAAAAAACTACACAATTGATACGATCACTACACCAGCCCACAACATACTGACTCATTGATAATAGAAAAGGAGGGGACTGGACGACAGTAAACGATTATCAAGTGACGAGAAAGGAAGTTTAGTTATCCCTCTAAACATCGCAGCACAAAGCAATAACTTAGGTTAAGTGTAAATATTTATAAAAATGTACTAATAAAGTACAGACATGGGCCACGTATCGCACACAGCCGAGCGAGAGGGGGAAATCCAGGCGGCCACTACCCGTGGACAGGTGAGGTGAGCGGACATTACTTAGATATATGAGCCGGGGTATTGACAGGAATTACGCGGGCCACTATGCATGGACAGCCGATGTGAGAAGCCAAATGGCACAATTGAATTCCTAGTGCAAAGGGTTAAAGATGAAGAATGAATAATGAGTTGAGATGAATAATGAGTTTGAGGATAATATCTTGAGGGGTTAGTAAGATACAATGAATTATGTAAAAAGCGCATTTAGACAGATAAACAGCAAACTAAGGTTTAAGAACATATGTTTATAGGAACTTTTTTCTTAGTTTTCATGTAAGTAATCATATTATGAAGGCTTGAAGGATTTTTATGAACGCCCTGTATAATCCAAAACGATGTTCTCACTTATCATGAAATCTCCTGAATCACTAAACAGATTTTGATAAAATTTATAGTGAAGTTAACCTTTGTATCATAGAGACCCACTAAGAAAGGATTAATTGAAATTCCTTTCTTATGGTGTGGAAACAGTCCATCAGATAGCCCATTCTTAACGTTTTCCTTTTTCTAAAGGAGTAACATTAATTAATTTAAGGCATTATTTTATTTATTTATTTCAAACAGCTAATCCAAAAAACATAAATTGATGCAAAAGCTTAGCTAATTTGGTTTTCTTTGTGAAATGTTTAAGGACACTTCTACTAAGTCTAACATGAGAGCACTACTTTGCATCACCCTAAAATAGACTTATATGGTTTTCTAGACTATAAAACATTGTTATTTCAAAGAATGGCATCAGGTTGATCTTTTATACTGATGTGATCGTTTACAGAGAACCATGGATGAAAGGCTATGCAAGTGTAGAAACCATCAGAAGCCAAATACAGACTGTTGGCTAGTAATAACATGAAACTGAAAGTTTTTAACCTAGCGTGTGTCATCACGTGATTTACCAGACTCTACTTACGTGCTGTTCTAATAGTGCAAATATTTTAATTTAAATGTTTATCTGCAGTATACCTCATAATATGATTTTCTACATTCTGCTTATGTGCAGTTCTAAGGACGGATAGATTTTAACTGGTAGCTATTTCTCCAGTATGGGTATTCATGTGATCTTCCAAATGGCACTTTGGAGTAGCTTTATAAAAGCATAGAATACAATTAAAAGGTTTCACTCCAGTATGTGTCTTCATGTGCTCTGTCAAATCCCTCTTTTCTTTAGCTCTATAAGAGCAATGATTACTACTGAAAGGTTTCACTCCAGTATATGTCATTGTGTATTGTTATAAAATCTCCTTTTGCAGTTCTAAAAGTGCATAAATTTAATTAAAAGTTTGTTCTACAGTATGTGTCTTCATGTGCCTAGCCAAATGCTTCTTTTGTTTAGCATTATAAGAGCAATGACTGCAGTAATAAAGTTTTTCTCCAGTGTGTGTATTCATGTGCGCTCTCAAATTACGTTTATGTTTAGTTTTAAATGAGCAACAATTACAATTGAAAGTTTTTTCTCCAGTATGTGTATTCATGTGCTCACTCAAATTACTCTTACGTTTACTTTTATATGAGCAACGATTACAATTGAAAGGTTTCTCTCCAGTATGTGCTACCATGTGATTTACTAAACTCGCCTTATGTGCAGTTCTAAAAGTACATAGATTACAATTGAAAGGTTTCTCTCCAGTATGTGCCACCATGTGATTTACTAAACTCGCCTTAAGTGCAGTTCTAAAAGTGCATAGATTACAATGGAAAGGTTTCTCTCCGGTGTGTTTCATCATGTGATTTTCTAATCTCTCCTTAAGTGCAGTTCTAAACGTACATAGATTACAATTGAAAGGTTTCTCTTCAGTATGTATCGTCATGTGATTTTTTAAACTCTGCCTATGTGCAGTTCTAAAAGTGCATACATCACAATTGAAAGGTTTCTCTCCAGTATGTGCCATCTTGTGAATAGTCAAACTTTGTTTAAATGCAGTTCTAAAATCGCATAAATTACAGTTGAAAGACTTCTCCCCAGTATGTGTCTTCATGTGATATTTTAAAGACTGCTTGTGTACAGTTTTAAAAGTGCATAGATCACAATTGAAAGGTTTCTCTCCAGTATGTGTCTTCATGTGATATTTTAAACTCCATTTATGTGCAGTTCTAAAAGTGCATACATTACAGTTGAAAGACTTCTCCCCAGTATGTGTCTTCATGTGTCGTTTTATACCGCTTGTAATATAAGATCTGTAAGGACACTGGTTACATTTGTAGGGTTTCTCACTTGTACCTGTATTCACATCACTTATACTCCGAGATATATCTTTAGCTTTAGAAGTGCACTGGTTAAATGTTAAGACCTTTTCACTTGTATGAGTCTTTAAGTCCATTATCAATCCGCTATTTTGTACAGTTTTATAAGAACAGATGTTATAACTTAATAATTTCTCTGTATTGGCCATTTTGTACATTGACTTAGCTGTGTCTTTTGATTGATTTGGCTTTTTTTCAGCAGTACACTCCAAATACGACTCCTATAACATAAAAATGTACACTATTATCCTCTTAAATAAAACACAAATATATATGTTCATTGCTTTGAATTGTAACATTTTTCATTTATCTACGTTTTGTATATCAACGGATCTCAATCCAAGAATAACATCTTATTTTCAGTCTTCAACTTATTAAACATGTATTTTTCTACTGTATAAAATAATAACTTATCCGGTAATCGCACCTTACTTACTTCATATTAGAAGGATGGTTTACTGTTGTATAAAGTCAGAGATAGATTTTCTTAAGACTATTTTGATAGGAATTGTCTTAGTTCTTCAGGAATTGTCTTATATGTTCCTGTATATTGTGTATATCTTGTAAATTTGTTAAGCAATGGAAAATGTTCTTGTGAGTCTAGGGTACTGTATGGCATAGTACTTGTGATTCTTCTAATGTTGAGTTATACGTTGGAAATAAAATTCATGTCTTGTTTGTAAATAAACATAAGCAAAGTCCTAATGTAGAGCTGTCTAATATGAAATAATTTTATGTTGTCAAACACTGCATCTCAGGGGTAACAGAGGCATTATCAAAAAAAAACCTTCAGCTTTTTGTGTTATTTCCAATAGCTTGAACAAAGTCTTGTATGCTTGGCTTATTGGAATTATAAAAGATTATATTAAAAAAGAAGTTTAACATAAAAAGTTTAAAAGTAATACTATGTGTTATTCAAGAAATGTTAGGAACTTCTCTAAAAAATTCCTGATTTTCCATATAAAGTAGACTGGGAAGTCTGGACTAAAGTGGCGTTCAGGAGGTAAAAGTGAAGAAAAATCTGGATATCCTAGATCTTGGTATGACTCATCGATTCTGTCTATAAATGAGAATATATGTTTACATTTATGTGCTTACACAAGAGGGAGCTTGAGAAAAAAAGTTATTTACCTACTCTAATAAAGTAAAATAGGCTACGGTACTGTACTTTACTGTACATAATATAATACAATTTATGTATTATATAATATAATAACATAATATATGCTGTGGCTGTGCACCTACAGCAATTAAACACCCCATGACTCTACGTCCCTGGACCTGAGTCACCGCACGCCTGGCGATCTCGGAGCATATGTCCTTGACCACGTTAGTCTGTGGATGGTTCTTGTGAAGTGTAGTGTGTATGTTTGTCTTGTCCCCGTGATTTGTCACCTTAGAGGGAACTTCGTAGTCACTGCGTTTGGATTGTATCATCCTCATTTTGTGCCTGGGACGTCTTGACGCCATCGTCAGTGCGGGTCGTAAGACTTCATCATTTTTGTAATATTTGTTTTATTGTATGTGTTTTATTCCTAATAATTGTTGTCTTTTCAGGTTAAAATGTAATTGTAATAGTTAATAAGATTGGATAGTAGTCTCAGTTCTTCCGAATCACATACAGGGTGTTTCAGAGCACCCGGCCTCAATCTCCTGTGGTTGAACCGTTGAACATAGAGCGACCCAATAAAACTGGTAAACCCCAATAAATTGTATTATGGCGAACAATCGTAAAATTGTTTTTTACGCATTTAAAATTCAGGGTGTGTCAGAAACTGAGGGTCACAGGGTTTCGAATCTCGAAAATTTCAAATAGCAACATAGGTCATGTGGCATATCATTTTAAAGGCCTTTCAATTCTAAACAATTTGGTAAAATAAAATTGAAAATATCTGAAATCCTGTCCAAATGGCATGGGTTTTTTTTGGAATTTTTTGAGTATTTTGTTTTTTTTACTATGGTACTTTTGTATTTAAACTTGGAAGTTTTATTTTTTTTATTAAATAGAGCACAAGATACTCTTTTAAACAATATGTCGTATGACCATTTTTGAAACGTTTTTAATTTATTCCGCAAAATTTTCAAATTTGAAAAAATTTTGGAGCCCTTTGTTCAAAAATTGTTAAAATGGAACAGGTTGTGTGGCATATCATTTTAAAGGTTGTGTAAAAAAAGGAAATATTTTTCACCATTAAACTTTAATTTCTATCTCTCCTGGTTTAAAAAGTTATTTGAAAAAAATATTTTTTTTAATTACATGCCAAGGCGTCTCCTTAGTAATTTAATTAACTTTATAAAACAATAATTTTATCAAATTTATAAATATTATGTGGTAATACCCTTGGCATACCCTGTAAAAAATGTATTTGATAAAACATCACTAAACTAAGACAAGGTCAAAAGTCCACATAAATCCAAATAGAGAGGCTGTTATTCATACAAGATTCATTTAAAACATTTTTAAATGTCTTTGTACAACCCTCAAACAACAGCTGGATCAACAATGATACTGATGACGATAACATATTTTTTGTGTGTTTTAATGTAAGGCAATCATTTCACTAAGCCATTGCCTGTTGTACTTGTTGCTTCGTTGTGCGGTCGTAACATCAATATTATTTTTCTTTAATTCACTGTTTATTACTATTAATCTTTTGACAATCGTCACTTATTTGTTTAACTAAGGTTGTAAATTTCTTACGAAAATGATGAGTTATGTTTTAATTTTTTAATGTTGTACCATTAACCATTTGTGATAGTTTGGAAATGAATTTGACGAATTTCGAAGGTTTTGATATGCTTATGGTTCTAGGAGAATGTTTTCAGAACTTTACAGGTGCAGCTCGCTTGTATGCTGAGCGCTATCCAGGGCGTGAACATCCCACACGGAAAACATTTTAAAGTCTAGCAGCTCGGGGACGAGAAACTGGCCAAGTGCAGCCCCACCACAATAAATCAAAAGAAATTATAAGACCAGTTACGGGTGAGAAGGGTCCCAAGATTATAGCAGCTGTTTTCATTATCCGCCGAATTTCTCAATCCGCCTCCTCATGGCTCAATCCGCCGAATTTCCTCTGACTCTGGTATAAGTCCAGCATCCATCTGCAGAATATTAAAATATCATAAAATGCACCCTTTTAGGATGTCCCTGCATCAGGAACTCTCGGGGACGGAATTTACCTGTGCCGGTTGAACTTTTTGTCAATGGGCAAGGAACATGCTTGGTGAAAATCCTCTTTTCTTCAGAAATGTGTTATGGTGTGATGAGGCCACGTTCCGAAGAATTTTTTTCAAATAACTTTTAAACCAGGAGAGATAGAAATAAAGTTTAAAGGTGAAAAATGTTTCTTTTTTAACAACCTTTAAAATGATATGCCACACGACCTATGTTCCCATTTAACAATTTTGAACAAAGGGCTTCCAAAATTGTTCAAATTTGAAAATTTTGCGGAAAAATTAAAAACGTTCAAAAATGGTCATACGACATATTGTTTAAAAGAGTATCTTGTGCTCTATTTAATAAAAAAAATAACACTTCCAAGTTTAAAAGTACAAAAGTACCATAGTAAAAAAACAAAATACTCAAAACATTTTAAAAAAAAAACCCCATGCCATTTGGACAGGAAGTTTCAGATATTTTTCAATTTTATTTTTACCAAATTGTTAGAATTGAAAGCCTTTAAAATGATATGCCACATGACTTATGTTGCTATTTTGAAATTTTCGAGATTCGAACCTGTGACCCTCAGTATTTCCTGACACACCCTGAATTTTAAAATGCGTAAAAAACAATTTTTACGATGTTTCGCCATATACCATTATATTGGGGTTACAGTTTTATGGGTCCGCTCTATGGTCCAACGGTTCAAACCACAGGAGATTTGCGGGCCCGGGGTGCTCTGAAACACCCTGTATATCATTTTTTGTGTATGTTTAATGTTATTTTTAATTAATATTGTTTTTTCAGGGTACCAATATATTTATTTTTATTTATGATTAGTTAATGTATCTTATTTCAGTCTGATTTGAATATTAATTTAATTGTGTATTAATCATTTTTATCGTTGATATCATGACCTGGGGCAGCACCTAATTGGGTCCATATTGATTTAAACCCTGTTAACATGTTTATATTTTAGTAGAAGTTCATTTTAGTTTGTACCCCATTCTAATGATCTAGGTTAAAAATGTAAAATGTAGGTTAAATAGACTCACCCGCCCATCCATAACACATACAAGGTATTGACACACCCGCCCACCCATACACTACAGTGGTATTGGCCCCCCCACCCCTACGTGGTATTT
>JAQJVL010001965.1:0-29555 GCA_035578905.1 Stictocephala bisonia | reverse complement strand
TTAAATTAATATTGTTTTTCAGGTACCATATATTTATTTTATTTATGATTAGTTAATGTAATCTTATTTCAGTCTGATTTGAATATTAATTTAATTGTGTTTTAACATTTTTTTCGTTGATATCATGACCTGGGCAGCACCTAATTGGTCATATTGATTTAACCCTGTTAACATGTTTATATTTAGTAGAAGTTCATTTTGTTGTACCCCATTCTATGATCTAGGTTAAAATGTAAAATGTAGGTTAAATGACTCACCCGCCCATCCATACACATACAGAGGTATTGACACACCCGCCCACCCATACACGTACAGTGGTATTGGCCCACCCCACACGTACAGTGGTATTGACACATCCGCCCACCCATGCACGTACAGTACATATTAAAGTAGATTAGTTTAAGAACGTAGTTTTATAACATGTTTGTGTAGATGTAATTTACTTTTTAGCACTTGAAAAAGGTTTGGGTTTTACCAAATCGAAACGTCGTGATTGGTAATTTTCACGTAATGATGGCAAATGTCCAACTACATTTGTCTCCCTCATCATATGTTATTATATTATGTATCAAATTGGTATAACCATTGCTGACTCAGCTTAAATGGTAGTCTGTAACGTGAAAAGGTAAGGAAGGGATATAGCCGTGTCCCCCAACCCACTGCTATGCGGTGGCATGGCACTCATTTTAAATACAGGAAGCTTAGACTGATCATCCTTATCAATCGCCATACTCCTTTCTATGCCACGAAATATTTTTACTGGTCAGGTGATTTGCATGATGAAATGTTTTATGTGAGATATTGTTGAATTGCTAAATTTACAATTTAATAAGCGTAACAAATACAGACCATAAAACCTTTCGGGAATTCATTTTCATTTTGAACAAGATGGGAAATAAAAATTTAATTTCTAGACATTTACTGTAATCAATAAAAAATTATTATGAATTTGCCACAAATTCCCTTCAATATGAGAAACGAAAACAAAACACAGGAATAACAAAAAGTAAGCAAAATGATGACAAGACATTAATTATTATATCAAGACAAAGAGCGCCTGATGCCTGACGATGCAATTTACACAAATTTTTTTGTAGTGTGGGCTGATAATGGGAATATAAGGTGCTAAAAGTTAAAGTTAAGATTTTATTTGCAATTTATTTTTAATAATGCAAGATTACTACTCTGGACTACCCCGATTACGGACTTCTAAAAGTCTAATGTAGTTAAAAAGCAAAGTAAGGCCAGCTACACACTGGATGCAAAGTACTGACTTGTGAAAAAACAAAATGTTATAACATGTCGCAGACTCTTACACAACCATAAGTTAACATGCATTATAAATACTACAAAACAACAAGCTAAAAAACTGTTTGTAAATAACTCACTTAAAGATTTGTATCGCAAAAAGACGAACTAACATTTAAGACTTATGACATTCATATGCAATTTGTTAAGGAATATGGTAATAGGGCTTGGTCTTTGCTGAACGATACTCTTGTTGATGAAATGTTACGTAGAATGAAATCAAAATATAAGCTTCATAAGAAATTGCACAGATTAAAGAATGTAAGTAATAATGATAATCTAACTATCCATTAAGTTAAAGACCAAAGTCATGCTTTTTTATGAAAGGGTAATTTAATTAATATTACCTATGTTCAATGTAGTATATCTGAATATGATATATTGTATTATAGACTCGAACCTTATTTCATAAAAAATTATAACAAACAAGCTAATATTTTAGCCAACGACATTTAATGTAATGTATCTCAGTTAAAAGATTGTAATAGAAATGAAATTAGATACGACGTAAGTAAAATATGCAAAACAATGAAAGTCCAAACTAATGATTTGAAACAGGTTCTAGATTATAAAGTTTATTTAGATGTAAAACAGAAATTACAGGACGAAGATCTAGTTACAGTTAAAGCTGATAAGAGCAACGCAATTGTAATTCTTAAAAAAAGAAGATTATATTAGTAAACCAAAGATTTTATCAAGGAAAATAAATTCCAAGAGCTAAAAGGTGATCCAACCAATAAATATCAGGATGAGATCAACAAAACTGTTAAGTCTTGTACTAAAGTTATTACGGATAATGTTCGTTTTAGAGCTGTCATGAATAATCCTAAGGCACCCACATTGAATGGTATTCCAACAATTCACAAACTAAATATACTTATTAGTATTGAGTTTACTATATAAAGAGATACTCCATCCATATGGGAGAGTTGTGGTGAGGCCCCAAAACTGTTTTGAGGCCCCACGCTGTGCTGCACATAGCCCTATTTCCTATCTCTCACACGCTCTTCTGTCTCTCTCACTTCCCTCCTCTCAACCCACTCCCCCATTCTCCAGTCAGCCGCCCCGCCCTCTTCTTCCTCAGGTCCGATACACAAACAACATCCTGCTTAGATAATTGTTTCCTTTATTCCATACTGCCAACGTTTATCCGGGTTCTCTTTTTTTATGTTTGCTTGCATCTCTTTCGAATAATAAAGAACACTGTGTTGATACTATTACAGTAAAACTCAGTGTGACATTAATATTGAATAAAGAAATATTTATGACTGAATAAATTAAAACACCATGTTAATTTATATGATTAACACACCGTGTATTTGTTAATAGACACACTTGAATAGACCGCTAACTTATCGGCAATGCTGGCGATAATTACTGCAGATTTAAATAAACATTTTCATATTATATAGCCCATCTGAAAAATCTTTATTTATTGCATTTTAACCATCGATCACGTGATTAAATCGACTGTTGTACCCAATCATTAATTTTTTCATATTCGGTAATTGATTAAAAAATAAATTGTTTTCAAATCCAATCAATGACTCTCATTTCAATTATGAAATTAGTCTGCAAATATTCCAGGAATATATAATGTAGTGAAATATATAAAAAATGTGACATTATTTATTTCTTTGACAAAATAAATATTGAAATAGGCCTATGGTATTTATATAGAATAATACTATGCAAAATATAAAACTCAAGTTAGATTCAAATTTCATGATAGGGTTAGAAAAAATCATAACAAAACCAATAATCTACTTCTATACAAGATAAAAATAACTTTCATCTTATGGCCTGATTCAGACAATCTGTGTGTATAGGCATTTAATTTAAAATAGCATTATTTTTCATTTTATTATAAACGTCTGTTTTATTATTACTGTCTTTAACATTAACATATTATTTGGTTCCAAGTAATTGCATGATTGTCTTTAGTATTATACGTAAAAAATAATTCTGTGTAATTCTGGGTTTTTCCATTAAAAATTTATAAGTTCCTCCCCAACAAGTTATACCATACTGTAATCTAGAGTTAATGAGTGCAAAATATAAAGATCTCTATGACGATGTACTGCAGAAGTTTCTTAAGAAGTAAAATTTCCTTATAATCTCAGAACTTTGTGTAAATTTATGATGTGCTGCTGAAAAGTCAATTTGCCATCGAAAATAACACCTAAATAATTTATATTACAGTATTTACTTTTTATAAGGCCTGACAGTCACATAAATGCAGAACACATGTTCTAGAATGGTACTTGATAGGAAATGGTACGTCAAATCCTAAGAAATCAAAATTGATATATTTTGTCTTGTTTACATTGATTTGCCTTCTATTATTAATGCACCACTCTCTAAGCATAAGCAGGTCACTATTAATCAGTTGAACAATAACACCTGGATCTTTATTAATGTAAAACTTTGAAATATCATCGGCAAAAGCAATAATTGTACCATTAAAATTTAAATTCAATAAATAATCTATAAACATTAAAAATAATATTGCAGATAAAACCGATCCCTGAGTAACGCCTCCCTGCACTACAACTGTAGAACTGTAGGTGTTTCCAATTTTTAATTGCTGTCTCCTTCCCACAAGAAAAGATCGAAACCAATTCAGTACAGTACCTCTTATACCTATAGCTTCTAGCTTTTCTAAAAGAATAACAAAATCAACCATATCGAAAGCTTTCCTAAAATCAATATATAAACCTGTTACTTTAAGCTTAGAATTTAAACTGTTATAAATTATGTCTGATACTTCTAATAACGCATCCTCAGTTGACTTTCCTTTGATAAAACCGAATTGACGTGGATTAAGACAATTTAACTTAGATAAATAACTATGGAGTCTTTCAATCATTGTTTTTTTCAAATACCTTAGAGAATACAGATAACAAGCTGATTGGTCTTATGTTATCTAGTTTTATAGAGTTATTGTTCTTCAAAATAGGTACCACTGAACTTAACTTCATGCTCTCAGGAAAAATGCCTTTGATAAAACTACTGTTTATTAAGTAAACTAAAACTAGTGCAATCTCATCAATTATATTTTTCAGTAAATGTACATAAATTTGGTAAAAGCCAGTTGATTTTTTATTTTTTAAAAGTTTAACAATTCTCTAATTTCATCTACATCTGTTGGAGTTATAAAGAAAGAATGTTGATAGTAAGTATGTAAAGGTGGAAGGGTATTGGAATGTACAACGTCTGGACGGCTAGACTGGATTTCAATAAGGTGATTGTTTATCTTATCAGCAATGACAGAATGCTCACGCATAACTAACTTTGCCGCATAACTAACTTTGCCGTTTGGCAATTCAATTAGCTCAACTATTTTCTTTGAGGAACCACTTGTTAAGTTATTTATTACCTTGCACTGCTCAGATACATCACCTTTACAGTTTTCTAATAATGTTGAATAATAATAGTTTTTTTGTAAAATTGATTACATTATATAATTCATTAGTATATTTGCAAAATAATTTTGAAAAACTCTGTCAATGGTCTTCTCTTAGAAATTTTATATAATTTTTTACGTCTCTCAAATTTATGTAAAATGTTGGTGTTATCCAGGGACTTAACAATTTAGAACTACCACCATTTTTCTTGCTACTTCTAAATATACAATTACTTAAAATATCAAAAAACTTACAATACGCAGTATTTACGTCATTTTGTGAGTAAACATCGTCCCAATTAGCTTGGTGCAACTAAACATTTAATATATTATAATCAATAATATCTCTTTTAACTGAGTTACAGGCAGAATCGTAAGTAGACTTATCAAGTATTTTAAATTTATTACTTTTACAACTAAGACCAACTATACAATGATCCAGTAATGCCAAGATCAAAAACAGCACTTTTAAAACTATCTATGTATCTATATCTGACAAAAATACGTTTTATGCATGATTCTTACCCTCCACGTCATCCATAACGCATTTCGTGTGAAAAGCTTTCCCACATTTTCCAACACATCTCACAACGTCTCCCTCCAAACACAGTTTACCACACACACCACAGTTAGATGACATTGTTATAGTAACAAAATTACTAGCATAAAAAAGCTGAAAAAATGAACAAAACTATACACTTGTCAACAAGAATTGTAGTGCATGAGCGAGTTATCGCTGAGCGACAAGACAACGCGTCTTATCTATTCGGCGGCTAGAGCCAGACGGGAGTCTAGTGGTATCATTGTAATATTAAAGTCGTTTAATAAATAATAAACGAACAGAAAACAGCTGATGAATACTGTACATGACATTTTTAGTCGTCAGCATCTCTTTAACATAATATATTGGGTATTCCTATGTACATCCGATATGTATATGATTGGATTACAGTAATGAATTATATTTATTGATTAATTTTTTTACATAGACCTAAGTCATAATACAAACACAAATTGCAGCCCTACTATAACAATAAAACTTAAAAACTGTTTGTGATTTATTCTCCCACGTTTTTATACAATCTAACATATGTAATTAAAATGTAAGCTGTTCTCTTACTTGTTATCAAATGCACTTCAAATTTTAGATAATGCGTAATGTTTTAACTGAACATCTGTAACACACCGTTATTTACATTGACAAAATAACAAAAATATGTCCCCAAACATTTTTCATATACACAAACCCCTAAGGCCTAAATAAAATATTGCGGAATCACATCACGGAACAATATCCCACTTTGACCCACTATCAAGGCCAATCGGCGACAGTAGACAGGTGGAGGGGCCTGAAGTACTTCCGAATGAGCGTCTCACGAGAAAGAGAGAGAGAGAAAATGGGGGAATGAGAGGGAGTGATTAGTTTCCTTTACTGCTCACATGTTGTGCAACCGAACAGTTGAAACTGGAGGCAATTTTGACCTCTTTAACTTGATTGACGACAGGTAGCAGCATGGTCGCTCCCATATTCCGTGCCTCAAAATTTAGCATTGGATGGAACCTTCTTCTATGTATAGTAATATCAATGCTATTAAGGCCCTAATAAATTTCAAATCTGGACCTAGTTACAATCAATCAAAGACATTGTCCAATATTTTAACACCTGCTTTGAACCTTGAAAGTAAATATACCGTTAACTAGGGGGTGTGCGAGTAGCAATTTTAGGATTCAAATCAAGTTGAGTTTTTAGACATAATTTTGAGTTCCAGTTTTTTTCAAGTAGAGTATTAAACCCTTAATTTTCAAAAATGAACACTGAAATGAAGTAAGCAACACACTCTAACACTATTTATTTAGTTCGCTTAGTAATTAATAAAGTTTGGATCATCTCAAATACATAACCTCGAAGCGTCCCGATTGGTGTAGTAGGCCATAGGTCTAAGGTTGGAGCGAAAAGAGCGGAATCACTGTTTGAAATCACAGGTCTTACAAGTGAGCAGGAGCGGTTATAACTGTTAATTTTAAAGAACAAGTAATCCCATCAATAACTATGAATAAACTTAAGACTCTTACATGTTACAGTTAAATTATCCATAACAGAACAAACTTTGAGCGGTAACTCTGTAATGTCAAGCAAAGCTACACGACCGTAACTCATTTTCGTAACGTAAAATACGGCATTATTTCAACTTCATAACCTTTGGTAACTTGGAACGTTATCTAGACCAGCCGTAACGAGGCTTGGAGCCATTAAGTAACGTCAGGCCATAACAGAAACAGAATAACTGTCTGGAACGTCAAAGCATCGAGAATAATAGGTTACAAAAATAACAGATTATTATAATACTATAACTATAAGTCCCATCTCTAGCGTAAACGTCAACAAAAACTCAAAACAAAATGGATAACAAATCGAATCCAAGGCTAACAGTACATTTTATATTGGGACTCATCGAGTCGACAATGTACTGGTAGTAGCTACATTAATCTTTATTTCAATAGTAACGGTGCCGGCACGAAACTGTTCCTGGCATTCTGTCTCAAATTATTATAGCTTTTCAATTTCAGTAGTTTACGTTCCATGTTTAGATTCTATTACAGACTGAACGCGATTTAATTAAATCTGTCTGAAATTGTCAGTCTTAGAATAGTTTTAGTCATGAACTTTTAAAGGATGGAACTGCAATAAATGCAACTGTTAATCTCAATTGTTGGTAAAAGTTAAGTAACTGAGTTTTGAAACGGTTCAATAACTGATTCTTTGTGATCAGTTATCACGTTTTGTATGAATAACTAGTGACGACTATTTGGAACATCTTATTTGGTCATGCCTTCTTTATAAATAACGGGAATACTTTTCACCGTAATCTGCCATGGCCGTATGATCGAGAGTTCGTGACTGGTGTGCATGAATCACGAATCTGAATACATCGCGAGTACATCTCTGGTTAAGAATACGATAATATGATCATATTTTAAATACAGTTGCCTATATAAAATGCTTATCTTTATAATATATTATACAAATAGGACTTTTGTCTTGATTATAGCATTTTACCTCAAAAATATGGCAAAACTCGACTTAATTTTTTTGAGTTTTTTTTAAAACTCGAATTTCAAGGTACTCACACACCCCTACTGTTAACAGCTTAACAGATTTTTAAATTTGAGTTTTTTTTTTAACTGCTTATTTTTTTAATTTTCTAATCTGATTTATTATAGTTTAAAAACAGCTAAAACTGCTCATACAAATTAAAAAAACTTATTTTAAAACAATGTAAATAAGGAAAACTTACAATTTTGATGTTTTTCCAATATTCCACTACACTAATATTCACAAAATTTAAAAAAAACCAGCAACCACCATAACACAAAATAAAAAATATAAATTATATATAATAAATTCACTCAATATATACAAGCACAATAATTACAGTCCACTATTATAAACAATACGATGTAAATAAGCATACACCGTTCTTCGCCGGGTCACGTGAGTGGGCAGCTGACTATGAAAGGCGGTCAAGGACATGGGTATAAGAATAAGAATAGAATAAAAACAACTGTCGCTAATTACAGGAAAAATTCAGAGTGGGACTAAAATGAATGCAAACACCATCCAACGGTACAACAGCAAACTATGTCGAGTTAACTCGACAAACAACGAAATAAATCGGGACAGACCGGTGCGTCGAGTTGACTTGTCAGCGGCTGTTATTTAGCGTGCAGCTGCCGTCAAGTTAACTCGACAAAAGCCAGTAAGTAAGAGGTTAAGAACAGTATTGACTTTGTCGATAAGGTCAATCATCAAAAATTGTGTAATAAGACTAAATTAGACACATATTATGTAATCTGTATACTAATATTCCAGTTGATGAAGTGATTAATTTAGTAAAGAAAAAACTTGTAGAGCAACAATATGAAAGCAGATATGTAAATTGGATTGTAAAGTTGTTCAAACCTATCTTGAAACAAAATTCAAACTAACTTCTCTTTCAATATTAAATTTTACTTACAAAACAATAGTTTAGCTATGTGTAGTCCACTGTCAACCATTTGGTCAGAAGTTTATTTACAGCATCATGAAGACTCCATTTTAGATCAATTAATTAAAAAAGGAACATAATATCATATTTTAAACCAATGATAATATCATATAAATAAAACCAGAAATCATGTAATGACTTAGGTAATATGTTAAATGTACTTTATTGCCAGTGCCAGAAGCTTAGATTTACCAGTGAACTTGAATCTATGAATGAAATTAACTTTATAGATCTAAAACAGACTTTCATATAAATTTTCAAGAAATCTACCCAAACCAATTGTAAAATAAATAACAGTTTTGTCCATCCCCAATCTTACAAAACAGCTGCTGTATAGGGCGTATTTTCAGAAGTATGTTGTATAGGACATATTCAATACCATTAAGTGTTGCGGATATAAAACAGGAAATAAATGTAATAAAATCAATAGCTGTTGCAAATGGATACAAGGCATCAATCATTGATGAAATTGGAAGTAGAATAAAAAATAAAAAAAAATAGAAAATAAAATTCGAGACGATAAACGAACAATACTTATATCAATTACACTAATACTAGGGTAACTGAAATCTCAAAAACCTGAACATATTGTCTTGTATAGACAATATTTTAAGTCAATTTCCGTCAACTCTTATTAAGAGTGATAAACATTCAGGTATTATGATAAAAATCTAGAATATACCTAAAATACATACTTTTTAGGATATTATTGTTGAGATAGGAACACACTTTTCAAATTCGAATAAGCAGTGGCTCAATCCGAACCTTGGAACTTGCCCTCCACATTCTGAAGCATTAGCCACTGAGCCAACACAGCGGCAAAACTGACACATCTGTTACTTGTACACGTACAGTGGTACTACACTGACCACCCACCCTATACAGTGCAATTCCAGAAGTTGGTATTGGTCCATCCACCCACCCATACATGTACAATGGTATTGATTTTTTCTTATGATCATAATGTTTGTTCAAATATTGCACTTAAATAAATATAATTACCAGTAATGGAAAAAAGATTTTTTAATCCAAAAGGTCATAAATTATTTGAGTCATTATTAGAGGGAGAACAGTGGTTTGAATTGCATTCAGATAGAGATACTAATACTAAATTTGAGATTTTTCTACACAAAATAGTTTTTTACTACAACCGCACATTTTCTGTAAGTTTATCTAAAAATAAAATACCTGTAAACAAAACTTGGATTACAAATGACATACGATCCTGTTCAAAATGTTTAAGAGATTTATTTGAAAGAGCTAAATCAATTAACACAGAGTCAAGCTGGCATACATATAAGCAGTTTCAGCATGTATACAAAAAGGTTATAAGAGCCTTGAAACCAGGCTTCTTTAAAACTTTGTGAACTGATTCACGAGATATTCCATTATATAAGTTAAATGAATCTATTCGTCAATAGGATAAAATGAGTTATTTAGGAACCAGTTTAAAATGTGTTACAGAAAGATTTTTCTGAATACTTGTCAATCAAGTAGGTTAATTTATTATAAACTCTAAGTGAAACTATATTATGGCTGTTTGAAGTTTTATGTAATCTAATAAAATTAATAATAGCTTGAACTTTAATACTAGTTTTATACTGATAAGTACTTTTTTTAATTATACCATGAGTTCTTAAAACATATAAAATCAAAGATGTAAATATTTATAACAGTTAGAATATTCAATTTAACAAATAGGGGTTTACAATGTTCTGTAGGACCTACATTTGCGATTGCTCTTATAGCCCTTTTCTGCAGAAGTAAGATTTCCTCTATCCTACTGCAATTCCCATTAAAGATTATTCTATATCTAAATATTGACTGGAGGCACGCAAAATAAGCTAATTTTATATAATTTTGATGCACACAGTAAGTTAATCGTTTTAACAAATGAATTATTCTGGATAATTTACCACTAATATAATCTTCATGTGGTCCCCAAGAGTTTTGTCAATAAAAATTCCTAAAAATTTAACACTTTAAGTTGAATTATCACTTAAGTTGTTTCCACTGACCCGTCTTAAAGAAAATGTTACTTCTTTAGTTTTATCTTCATTTAAGAGAAATTTATTTGATTTGAACCATTCAGATGCTTTCTTTAGTGTGCTTTCACATAGCGATTTAAGTTGTTCTATGTTTGAATTTGAATTAAAAAAGGTTGAATCGTCGACATAAAGATAAGTTTTACTATTTACAAAATTGGATTTTCAATGAAAGACAAAAGAATATCTAATGAGGCGTATTCGTCTGTCACAGCAGTTGTTTGTCCAGATCTGACACGATCCTTAACACTACCAGGTTTCTAAAGAAGTGGGCAACTATGTATTGTACTGTGGATTTTGAAAAAGTATTCCTATCACAAAAAGTATTGTTGAATAAATCTGTAACTTCTGCAAACGGTCTTAGATTATCACCCCACTTGCAAATCATTAAAGATATAATTCTTTCACACTCAATAAGCGATATATTTGAAAATAAAGAACCTTGAAAATACCTGTTAAAACTTGTAACTTACAATACAGGATGTGGCTGCAAAAACTACTGTAGCTTGAGTGTAACTAATAAAGAGAGATAATTGCCATTATGGGGAAGTCCAGTGGATGGAAAACCCGTAACAGGCCCACTACTTTCATCTAACAGTATACTTCTTTCAGCAGCAAGTATTTCTGATTACGCTTAGCACATCAACTGATGGCCGGAATGAAACATTTTGAAAACCTACTTTGAAATTAGTTCATTAAATATTCTCCTCAACTTGTAACAGGTAAAGTATTAGCTATTTCTTATGTACAATGTATTAAACAATTTTACAACTTTGAACAGAAAATTTTACTTCCGACTGGATCAACCTTTTGAAGTCTGGTTTGCGGCATTGCTTTCAGTTCAATTAGATCTTTAAAATGATGTACAACTCAACATACCATGTCTTAAAAGATTTTTTTCTTACTACCAAAGGTAACATCCAATCACTATGTACACAAAAAAGCTTACTATTACCAGTAATGGTATGCCAAATTTAGTTGTGATATCTCTTGTTGTTTAAAGTTATAAAGTTGTCCTAAGACTTAATTGTCACCCTGTATATAGCTATTCTGTTTTACCTGGCTATGACCTATTTATATTTTGAAATTTAGTATTTTATAAAATGTATTTATTTATATATTCAGTTATTGATTTATTGTGACATCTATGATGACGAGGCAATGCAGATTGTTATTTTAAGTGCCAATTTATATTTGAATTTTTTTGTTTGCCTGTGGTAGCATACATGGTTTAACACGTTTCTTAATTTACCTCAGCTCGACGACACAATTTCATTTGCTGTTTCGGTTCCCCTCAACAAGCTATTTAGCTTACATTTCATATTATGCTATAATCCTTCACTGTTTGAATTATTCAATTCACTGTGAGAGCTAAGTATCTTACAATAAATGACACTTAACTATTAATGTTAATTTATTTATTCATAAGATGCCGATCGTCAAGATATGGGCGAATATGGATTTTGAATGAGTGTGATGAGTGTAGATGCGCAAATGTAGTCATTGTTACAAACTAAGGCCGAGACTATTCCTTAGAAAGTGTCATTAATTAATAGCCCAATGACAAATGAACAGCCGGTGATTATCAGCTGATCCTTCTCAAAATGTATTGAGTCTGATTGGGATCGAACTGACAACCTTTAGCACATAAAGCTAAAATTGAACCAACTACACTACCGACTAATTGTTGACTTGTAGGCTTTACCTTCTCATGTTCACACTGAACATCTACAATGTTTTCTTCCTTCACAGAACAGAAAGTTAAATCAGGAACAAAACCATATCCTTCATTGTCCTGAAATAAAAGAGAGTAAAATAATAATAATGCATTAAAAACAAAATTACAAATCAATAAAATCTCAAGAACTAAATATTGTTTTTTGTATAGTTAAAAAAAAAGTAACTGTCATTATGTTTAAATGATTAATTAACAAGTAATTAAATAAACATTGTGAGATAAAGACTACCTTTTGACAATTCAATAAACTAATCTTATTTTCATAATTAAATGTTTATTTATAAGATCTCAGCTAAAAAAAGATACTAATGCCAGTGGTTTTAATTTGTTAGTTGTCAACCATTATATTAAGCTATGCTCTAAAAGTTAAACTTGAGCTAAATCAATAATGTCCTGTAAAAAAAATGTTTTACAGACATATGTTTAACAGAAGATTATTATTTTATTATTTAAGCATTTCAGAGCCAACGCTCAATTTACTAAAGTAATTTCAGGCTTTATTGTACTTGGTCTGGTCTCTATCTCCTGGTTAGAGCTGTGCAATATTCTTATATAAGGTATCTGACTCAATTGATCATGACGTGGCATGTCCCAGTTGTGGTGGTGGACACCACCTGATCACTCTTTGACAGTCAGGTGTTTGCAGTACAAGAGGAACTTGTGTCAGACAATGAAAGAATCAAAATGAACACAGTGAAACACAACTCAGTGCTCAGTGAAGAACTGCAGGAGGCGAGAATATTTAGACTTGTACTATGAGTTATACACTCCCAGATAGTATAGCATCTGTTCTGATAAACAAAGAATGTGCAGAAACTGCTGAAGGATTTTAAGTCAGCATCACTGCATCCATTATGATAGGTGTCACTAGAATGGAGCAAAAAACAATGTTAATATTCGAAAAAGAACAAGTTGTGTCAATGTGTCCGACTTCTCTTGTCGTCCTGACACCCAATCAGTAAACCGTGAGGTCAAAAATATTGACCTGCTAAGGTGCCAATCTCCGCACTGGAAGGGTTAGTATTTGAAATATAAAAGTGTTTCTGTAACATATTAACTTTGTTGTTCTTAATAAAATAAAGATACCAAAAACAAACAACAAGTTAAAGCAACTAAAATAAATAGCAAACGCTATTCTTCAGGTAATAAACAACACTTTATATATATTTCCTTTTTATAAGTCTAATCTTATTGATGAATTTCTTAGTCTTAGTAAAGTTTACAAGTTATTCCTTGCCTGATATGATATCCTAACCAATCACTGATACTCTTTTTTATATTGGTTTTTATGAATTTTTTTCTTAAACAAACAATTTTTGTTTAATGATTTTATCCATCTACACCACAAAGTACCACTTTAGTTGCTGCAATTTTTTAACAATCACTCCATGTTCCAATAAATAATGTCAGTATTCATATAATGTAAACATTACTAACCTCAATAAGTAAAATAGAAAAATGATGTACTCACATATCAAGAAATCTTGGGAAATCACAGACATATGTTGATGGAATTTAGAGGAAAGTTAGCCTGTATCTTACTGACCCACTAAGAAAGGATTTCTTGAAATTCCATTCTTTAGGGGTAGAAACAGCCCATCAACATTTCCTTTTTTCCATAAGAGTAACATAGGCATTGACTTAATTTGATGATTTATTTTAAACATCTGGTACAGAAAACATAAAAACGACTCAAAAGATTGGCTAATTTAGTTTTCAATATAAAATGTTTAAATTCATTTCTAATAACTTTGACATGATTGCACTAATTGGTGTACCCCTTAAGTAGACTTATAGTATTTTTTTTGGCTATTGAGTTTTTTTTAAGAGCACGACAGCAGGTAAACCTTTTAGATATGATTTCGAGAGAACCACAGAGGGAAGGGTAAGCTAGCGTAGAGAACTACCCTGTAGCGAATCAAGGGCTGACGGCTACTTTATTATATTACTAGGGGACACCCATGCAGGCGTTGTGTGCCAAACCCTGACTCTGTCTACGCTCGATACACCTCGGCCTTTGGCCTCGGCTTGTGACTTTTACTATAAATAACATTGGAATATCTGTAAAACGTAAAATCACAATATTAACCCTTTTAGGATGAAGCAGGCGAATCGTCGCCCGCACATAAGTTGTGAAAAAGACACGGCCGTACGAAACCGGCGGAGCAGGCAATCGCCCACCCGCCCGTTATTGCAACAGAAATCTGTAATTTTGCAAAATAACTGACAACATGTTGCGCTTTTTTTACAAGAAACAAAATCTAGAAGAGTTGAACTTATTATTTTATATTTGTTGGTAGTCCAGACTGTTGAGAATATTCAATAAAATAAAGTTTATTCATCAGCTGTTTTCAAAACGCCTCTTTCCCTCAGTTCTCAGTTCAGGCGTTTTGGTTATTTATGTGTTTTGGTTATTGTGCTTATGTTATTAGTTGAACAGTTTGTTGTTTGTAAATAGTTGTGTTGTTTTTATCTTATTTTGTATAGTATAATAATTTAACTATTTTTATTGTATGAGAACAAAAATATGAATTGGAATAGGACACAAAACTAAAAATGTTAAATAGTGTAAATAATTGACTGACATATATTCAAGATATAAAACACAAAATTTTACCTTTTGTAGGAACTTGGTAGGCATAATAATTTTACAGCACGTTATATTTATTTTTCATTTACAATAATAGTACATATATCAAGCATGAGTATAAAGCAAAACTTTACATTTTTACAATTTATCAGCTAAATGTGCACTACTAATTTGGTACTACGCTAAAGAAATGCATTTGAAACTGAAACAAGAGGATTCCCACATTAACACTTTGACTGCCATGTGTATCAAATTTATACACATAGATTTTTTGTAAGGAGCCATGTGTATATAATTGATACTCACAACAATTTCTGGTCAGGCCAAACATTTTTTCAAATAAACCTTAAAAATTTTTTTGGTGTGTATCTGAAATAAGCAAGTTAGAGCTATCAGAAACACAGCAAACTGATCCATTAATTGATTGCTATTGTAATATTAGAATTATTGATTGTGTATCAATTTGATACACATGGCCTGGATAATAAAAACAAACCAGCATAAATGAAGCAGATTTAACCTCAAAATGCAGTCAATAAACATAATTTCTGCAAGCATTGCCTATCAGCTGTAGACTGTTCCCACCAAAATTAAAATATCAAAAAAAATACAGGCCTACAGGAGTGCCAACAAAAAACCAAGAGTGACATAGAAGTGACATAGCGGTGTTCCTATTTTTAGTAATAATGTACAATTATTTGTAAATGCTTACAAAAACCCCTAATTTGCTGCAGTCTTTTTCACATACCTAAAAAAGTAGTCACCCCAAAAAATCCATTTTTTTTGTGCAATCCTAAAGGGTTAAATTTATTTAAAGTATTTCACTCACACTACTTGTTGCGTTGCTACCTACTTATTAGTATAGGTTATTAGCCTATTTCAAACGTGTTTATTTCATTTGTTTATGTTTAGCAACTAAAGATTCAATTATTCTTAATGAATCAATAGGATAATGTCAAATATACATATTTATTTATTTACAAAACAGCTGTTATTAATTACTAAAATCAACCCAAAGTTTTTCTTATGAAAAAAGGAAATTTTGAAGGGCTGTTTGTACTCCTTAGGAATAAAATTTCAAAAAATTCTTTCTTAGTGGGTCCCTTCGATACTAAAGCTAACTTCCTTTAAAATTTCGTGTAAATACGTTCTGTGGTTTTTGAGATTTCGTGATGAGTGAGTGAGTCAGTCAGTGGGATTTGGCTTTTATATACATATATAGATTAAAATAATAACTTCTAATTAATTTTTAAAAATCTATGAATAAAAACAACAGACATGCTCTCCAAAACCAAACTGATGCATAGTGTGTGGTTTAAAACTTTGATGGAAAATCATTGGAGAAATAAACAATCAAATGAAAGTTTCTTTTTGAAATGTTTCGATTTGTTATTTAAACAGCAATAAATTATATAGTTGACTAATAAATTATTTTTACATTAATAATTTATTTTTCCTTATGTTATATAAGACCTATACATTTTCCGTAACTACATGATATTTTAAGTTTTTTAACTATCTTGGAATCGTAAATCTAACCTAACCTTAACATACATAAGTTACTAGACATACCTCATCCTTTTTTGTAATTTTTCTAAAGTAGTTTTTTAAATATAAGTTGCTATATAAAATATATACTTATATCAAATTTTTTTAGTCGTATAGGTAGTATGTTTTTCTGTGAAGAAAATAGTACCAAACATATGTTTATTACGTTTTATTATTGTTTATGTATTTTAGAACAAACTTCTGCAAATCGGCTGAAAGACCACCGGCATTTTGGAAAAAAGGAGTAGGCGAATCAAGGGTTAACAGAGGAACCATCAGTACCCTCAGATTTTATTTGTTAAATAGCAAAAGATTTAACAGGAATCATGATGTTGTTAATTAGCGATAAGAATCAACAAACTTTTGTTTTTTGTTTTCAAATGACGTTTGTAATTCATTCTATATTACAAATTAATGTGGACTTGTGGGATTTACCTCCTCATGTTCACTTTGAACATCTGCAATGTTTTCTTCCCTCACAGAGCAGATATTGGTACCAGGAACAAAATTACATCCTTTACTGTCCTGAAATCAAGAGTATGGTAATAATCAACAACATTTTTAAAAATTATGAAAATCATATGAGAAATGCTACTGCTACAATTAGCTGTTCACATCTACTAGAATGGCTGTAAAACAACTTCTTCCAGTACTTCTTGGCTGTCCTAGAGCAGGAGATGTGGTATAAGGACTTATCTTTGCAGTCTACACCACTCATAAACTTGTTGTATCGTTGGATGACCTCCGGTTTTACGCTCACTCTCCCACGTGAGTTCCTGACAGGTGTACTGTTAGCTTCGCAGGCGGTGGACATCAGGAGCACAGGCTTTCTGCTTGAAACCCACTATAAGGATCTGGCCCTGTTTGTAATTAACAGGTTCACCGACTGTGAAATTGGCAGTAACAAGACTTTTTGGCAGGCCTTTTGAGTTTTTGTTGATGGTGCCAGTCAAAAAAGTCTTTCGCTCCAGGAGTTCACGTGCCAGAGGAAGCTTGGTGTAGAAGTTGTCTGTAAAGACGTGATAGCCTTTATCCAGACATCTTTCTTTCTCCAACAGATCCAAAACAAATTTTTGGGTGAATAGACCGGGTTTATTCAGTAGGAAGTCTGATCCACTGTACATCGATAACTAAACGACATACAAGGTCGAGGCATCAACAAGTTCAAATTTTTTGATGCCGTACCGTGCATGTCGTTTGTTCGGCATGTACTGAATGAAAATACACCGGTTTTTCATGCCAACCATGCTTTCATCCAAGCTCAGATTCTGGTTGGGTGTATAGTGTCGTATATGACTCATTCACTGCATCTAAAAATGGTCGGATCTTTACCCAAGAGTCGTAGCCTGTACTACCCTTGCGTAAAGTCGGCTTTGATGTCAGATGCAAAACACTAAACAGAACCTCAAACCTTCGCATTGTCATGAGGCTCTTTATTGCAAGAAAATGCAGAAACTTGTCGTTGGACCAGTATTCTGCTAAGCTTTTCCTGCGACAAATGCCCATGAGAAAGAGGATGGCGATATACTTCTTTATTTCTGCGAGAGTAACATTTACCCACGAAGACAATCTAGATCGAGGAGTGAGTTTGTTCTCTCTCCTCTTCTCATCAATTTGTTTTTGTGCATAATTGTTAGTCTAATGGACAAAGAGAAGAAGTAAACCATCAGTTATAAAAAGTGTGAAATAATCGAGGGGGCTGTGGTTGATAGGACAGTCGCGCGGGCCAGGATTTCTAACCGTGAAGTCTAAGCTGGGATCAACTTCGGCTTCACCATCATAAACTCTGACCCAGGGAGCAGCAGGAGTCTGAGGAACAGGTGCTGGCACTGACACAACCGGATTATCCTCATCCTCACTCAATAAGTTGTCAAACCCGGTATGCCTAGCCGGGGTAGATGCCGCTGCCGGTGTAAAAGATGTTGACGGGCCAGGTTGGAAAGGCAAGTCTAATCTAGGTACTTTCGTACATGGGGAACATCTGGAGTCATCTGACTCATAATTTTCCTCGCCAGGTTCATAGTTGTCACTACTACCTGACGAGAAGTCAAGGATGTTGCCTAAGTCAGAACCTTCAGATTCTGACAACTCCCCTTGCAGTAAGTCTCTAACATCCCCAGATTTGTCTATTAGGTTGTCAGACATCTATTTAAAATAATTAAAAAGCACTGTTACTTACCTATTTATAAATATAATAATAGTTATAAGTAAGATAAACAACTAACCCCACATAGCCTACATAAGCCTTTCTTATATCACAGAATTAACACGAATTAAAACATTTTGACATGAGTGTCAAATAACACTCCACAACACTAAAACAACACTATAATACTTAATTATACACATCAAAACGATTTATAAGGATAACTACAACAGAAAAACCAAGTATTTACCGTGAGTGCAAACAAACAACGAATCGTACAAAGCGTCCAATTTATTTCATTTATTTCATTTCACATAACGTTTACATAATTTTACAAAATTTTATTTGTAAGTAAACAGGTGAAGAGTCAATGTCCTAAAAAACTAAAACTATCCTAAAACTTATTCTAAAATTACATATCAATGATCAAAGAGTTATCACTTAAAAACTCTTCTACATCATAATATTCTTTCTGAATCAGGAAGTTTTTAACAATTTTTTTAAACTTAATAATATTTAGGATTTTTAGATTAGACGGAATTTTATTGTAATACTTTAGACCAATGTAATGAGGGGAATTTTCAAATAGTTTTAGCCTATGAATTGGATATTGGAGTTGTTCTCTGAATCTTGTGTTGTAAATATGGCTGTGCTGTTTATTTAAAATTAAATCTTTATTTTTATGTACAAATAATAAACATTTGAAAATATACATGGAAGGAAGTGTTAGAACATTCAGCTCTTTGAATACAGATCTGCATGATTGGTTATGGTCCATAAAAAGCATTGTTCGAATGTACGTCTTCTGAATTTTAAAAATCTTAAGAATATCGGTTGAGCTGCCCCATAGTTCAAGACCATACTGGAGCAGGGAACCAAAGCAAGCATGATACACTGTCATTCTAACACTCAGCTCCACAGTTCCTCTCAGAATATACATTTGGAAACATAAGGAACTTAATCTTTTACTCAGTGCTTCTATTAGGGGTCTCCATGTGACGTTTTGATCAATGATTAACCCCAAAAACTTCACCATGTCTTTGATAGTTATGATGTTGTCATCGATGGTAATGGAATTACTAAAAGGGCATTTGTTATGCTGTGTTTGAAATTTTATTATTTCAGTTTTTTCCTTATTTAATTTAAGTCCATTTATATCAAACCACTGCTTTATTTCATGTAAAACTCTTTCTACTGCTTTCTTTAATTCATTATCATTTGAACATTTCAATAGAATTGAGGTGTCATCTGCATATAAAAATACTTCAGCATGGTTAATATTTAAAGGTAAATCATTGATGTATAGAATGAATAATAATGGACCTAGCAGCGAACCTTGAGGAACTCCATTTATATTCTCATTCCAATCTGACATATATTTACCATCTGTTTTGTTTATAATGACTCGTTGTTTTCTATTTGCCAGGTATGATTTTAACCAATTTAGAGCTCCATTGTTGATTCCATAAAATTTCAGTTTCTCAATTAGAATGTCATGATTAACACAGTCAAATGCTTTTGACAAGTCACAAAAAACACCTGCGGTGCTCTTAGACTTGTCAAGCCCCTCTGTAATATGGTTGATTAATTCTGTGGCTGCATCAATTGTACTATACCCCGGTCGAAAACCATACTGATTTTTACAAATTATATTATTATTGTTGAGAAATGTACTTAACTGATCGAGAGCAACTTTTTCAAATACTTTTGATAGAACTGGTAATACTGACACAGGCCTATAATTATCGGGGTTATTTTTATTGTATTTTTTATGGATTGGTATTACGTTTGCATATTTTAATTGACTTGGGAAAACTCCCTCATAGAAGCAATGATTGATTAGAAACGACAAAGGCTGTGAAATATAATCTGCAGTATTTTTCAGAACCTGCACAGGAATCTCATCCCACCCAACTGATTTATGGCGACAACATGAATTCAATAGCTACTTTCACAAAGCCGTGTAAATTATCGATTTAAAATAACCGACTATTAAGTTTTATACAGAATTATTCGATGTAGTTTTCGAATAGATCAAAATCATTGCCGTAGCTTGTCATATGCGCATTCTATGAGCTGTTTGGCGAAGCGCGGCGTGAAGTTCGCAATTGCAAACTTGCGTGTTTTAGCAACGCCAAAACAGTTCGCGAAAAGAGTTGGACCACCGAAGTTGGAAGTCAAGATGGCGACAAGATCAGTGCGAAATCCGTGTAGTACGTGTAATAGAACAGTTAATAAATTTTATCCGGGTATAAAGTGCCAGGGTCTATGTGAAGAAGTGTTTCATACTAATTGTGCGGGATTAGTAAAAGAAGATATACAAGCAATTCAAGGATTGGGAGACAAAATTAAATGGATATGCGCCGACTGTGACTTGAGGTTAGAAAAAATGAAAACGTATAATCTGAACATGGATGACTACTGTAATCTACACGAAAGTGTCGGAAACATCTATTCGATACTCAGAGAAATAACTAGTAATAATTCATTGATTAATAGAAGCTTGCATTGTGAAAATGACATTGATGTTAGGTTAAAAAAACAATGTGACTGAAGATTTGCCGGATGTTGACGTCACAAATACCGAAGTTTTTGAAGTTAGTACAGATGATGACGTAGCCGCTATTACCAACTCAAACATTGAAACAGCAGGTACAGAGCCAAAACATGAAAGGAGAAAAGTAAAAGTTGAAGAAAAGGTTGAGGGAATTAAGAAAAATGAGGTTGGTAGCACTGGCCGAAATGACGAAGCCACTACTAGAGCTTCATTACGTGACTTACGTGGAAGTGAAAATGGCAGAAACAAAAATATTATTCATGTGCTTGAATCTGAATGCAGTGGGAAAGTAGTGAATAAAAATCGTCCTAGTTTTGCAAGTGTAATTAAAAATTTGTTTAACAAAGTGGAAAACAACATATCAGAAGAGCAAGATGATGGTTATGTTACTAAACGTGGTAGAAGAAATAGTAACAAACAAGATACAGTGAAGTCAAGGGCAAGCTATAAGCCTTTGATTGGGACTGGAAAAGTAAACGGTGCCGATTTAGGTGCAATTGGGAAATTTAAGTGGATTTTTGCATCACGGTTCAATTTAAATGCAGATAAGCAAGTTGTGAAAACTATGTAAGCAGCCTATGTGAGGGAAGTGATGTAATCTGTGAAAGTCTACAAACCAGGTACCAAACCTACAAATCCTTCAAGGTAGGTTTCCCAATTCAATATTCTAGTGTGGTAATGGACTGTGAGAAATGGCCTGAAGGTATTTTAATCAACAACTTTATATCTTATCGCAGGAAGTACATTAGTAAAGAGCCTGTTAATATTGAAAATAGGCCTAGGTCTGAACCTATGAGTAGGCCTAATAAAGGAAAACACTGATCTATGACTCTGACGGCAATAAGGGATTGGAGTCAGTTGTAAATAAACCTAGTAGGATTAATATTTTATTCATGAATGTAAGATCAATTTTTAATAAAGTGGAAAGTTTAGAATCTTTTGTTATTTAATAAGGATTATAAATTTGTTTGTACAGCTGAAACTTGGTTAGATATGAACAAAAATAAGAATTTTAAAATTGAAAACTATACTAAAACTGCAGAATACTGTAGGGTTAACACGACTGGTGGTGGTGTAGCTATTTTCACACATGTAAATAGTGTAAATAAAATAAGCCCTATAATTAAACTAAATGCCTTATCAGTTGAGGAAGTTTTTGAATGTTGCGGAGCAGTTATAAAATGTAAGCAATTTAAATTTGTTTTGATAAACATATATAGGCCACCTTATAAGGCAAATTTTTATAATTTTATGGAGTTACTAGAAGACACTTTTAGCACAGTAAAAAATAATTACTGTGACTCACCAATGGTAGTCTGAGGCGATCTGAATATCGACTATCTAGATGATACCTTTGAAAAGGAATGTTTAGGTGATTTATTGCAGTCAAACAACCTTCATATCACTTTCAAACATCATACAAGAATTGATGTAACTTCAAACAGGCATAGTCAGCTTGATTACTTCATCACTGATTTGGATAGACGTTACTACTCTGTTCAGGTGTTGCCACCCCTCCTTTCTGACCATAGTAGTATTGCTTTTAATGTAAATGTTGCTTCCCATGATGTAACTAAAAAGGTTGAAAAAAGGAAAATAAATAAACCTAACCTAGCCACCTTTGAATATCTGCTGTCAAAAGAGACCTGGTCTAGTGTTGATGTAAATATGGATTTAGAAAATGCTTTTAATGAATTTTATTCAACTCTTGTATATATCTTTGATGTATGCTTTCCCAAAGCTGTGTATAGATGTAAGGATGATTCTAATGTCAAATGGATCACCCCAGAAATTGTTGAATCGCAGGAAAACTTAAAGGAATTGTACTGGCGTACAAGAAATATAGATAGTAACAATTGTAAAGCTGAGTACTGTGATGCCAAGCGCCAATATTCGGTATTACTTAACGATACAAAACGACAGTTTTATAAAGATAATTGACAATGCAAAGAATATCAGTAAGGAATCTTGGGCTATTGTGAAAGGCCTAACTTGTGATGAAGATGTAAATAGTGTAAATATAATGACGAGATCATTACTCACCCTAATAATGTAGCAAATATTTTTAATAATTACTTTGTTACTGAAATTGAGAAATTGGCAGGATCTGTTACGAGACCAAACCTAGGAACTGACCAACCTATTGAGAATACTGATCTTTTCTTGAGGCCTAAAAATGAGAGGGAAGTTTTGGAGGTTATCCAAAAAGTGAGTGCCAAAAGCAGCTCTGGGGTGGATGAAATCCCTTGTAAGTTACTAGGAGCGTGTAAGGATAAAATAGCTAAGCCACTTGTCATTTTAATAAATAAATCTTTTGAGCAAGGTGTTTTCCCGAGCCAGATAAAAACTTCAAAGGTTGTACCAATCTACAAAGCAGCTGAAAAGGACTTGGTAAAAAACTATAGGCCAGTGGCCGTTCAAAATGTATTCTCAAAGTTGTTTGAAATTGTATTTTTAAGAAGATTGCTACCCTTTCTGGAAAGTAAGAACCTATTAAACGATAAGCAATATGGCTTCAGGAGAAATATGTGTACAATTGATGCAATTTTTGACTTGTTATGTACCGGGTCTTTTGACCGGTACATTTTTTTTCCGTCGTAGTCTGCCGGTCTGCCTGAGATTCGCTTTTGCCCGGCGATTCGCGTACTTTGGTGGCCGTTGGCTCAGTTCCGTTTTGTTCCGTGTTCCAGCAGGTTGTCAGGTTGTTCGTCTGTTTGTCTTGTGCTGCCTGCAGAAATAGACATGCGAGGCTAAAGGCACCTAAAACTCCAGGGTCCTTGAGTGGGACGTTCAGCCCTCGGCCTGCCGTCCGGGGATTGTCTACCATCTGCACTGCTAGCCTGGCCTGAGGACCATGTTGGAGCCTGGAGTCGCCCGCTACCCGCTCTACATCTTTGGTGGTAGAAGTCTTCTGTCCTCAGGTCAGTGCGTTCTATGTCGTTTTTCCCGGCGGCTGAGCTGGGGGTTTTGATGTGGATAAAAATTTATAAAAAGAAAAACAAAAAAGAAAAGGGAAGTGAAATATAAGAAAAAAAAGAAGAGAAAAAAAAATTTGTGGAACTTTATGTGGCCTAGGCCTAAAACTAGAAAAGTGATGCAACACAGCCATGGGGACATTGCTAGGGATATATATATTTCAAATTTGAGAAAAAAAAAGGAGGGAAAAAAGCTTATGTTGATATTTATTGTTAGTTATTTAGTTAGTTTTATTTGTTGTTATATTTTTTAGATTTTATATTTGTTAGGTCCCTATGGTTAAGTTATGTTATTATTTATTGTTATGTTTAGGCCTAGTGATCGTTATTTATTTTTTTGTTAAGTGTATTAGGGGGGGTTTGGAAGTGAATTTTTACTCAAACGGGACCGTTTTATATATTTTTTTTAAATTGTTTAATTTTTTAAACTCACCAAAAGGGGATTATGGGACTTTTACTTAACCCTTTATAGAATGCTGGTTGATATTTCAACCACCTCCAATATTTCTCTGTGCACAGCCAAGTTTCGTGTCACTTGCCGTCAATGCTTTCTGGTTGAAATATCAACCACCTCAAATATGCTCTATATGCACAAAGCTATATTTATGAAATACCCAATGTTTAAGTATTGATTCTTTATGTATACACTTAGTGAAAAATCAGAAAAATTTTTTTAAAAATATTACATGTCTGCTTGTGTTTGGAGAGGGTGGTCGATATTTCGACCAGAATGTGTTAGAGCAAGTGCCAATGTAGCTAAAATTAATGGTCAAAATATCAACCACTTAGAAAAGGGATTAATAAGTTGGTCTTATTTGTTTACAAAATGTATTTTGACAATAAAAATGTATTATTAGATTTCCAAACATTGTATAGTGATTAAATAATAAACCCTCAAAATCTCATTCTCATTAGAAAATCTAGGAAAATGTATAACTAAAATAAAAATATATACACCTTGAAGTTCATGATAAAAGTTTACAGTTAATAAGTTGGTCTAATTTGTTTACAAAATGTATTTTGACAATAAAATTTTATTATTAGATTTCCAAACATTGTATAATGATTAAATAATAAACCCTCGAAATATCATTCTCATTAGAACATCTAGGAAAATGTATAACTAAAATAAAAATATATACACCTTGCAGTTCATGATAAAAGTTTACAGTTAAGGTAAATACTAAACTAAATTAAAAGATTTCCAAAACAGTATAGCTGACCTAAATAACATCAAAACAGGAAATAAAAAATAATCTATGTTTTGTGGAAGGGTGCAAAACAATTTATGCAGAGAGCAATTTTGCACTTCTCGCACTCAATGCTGCAGCGCTTAGGCTTCTCTTTTGTGCTACATCTTGCACAACGCCTACTGCTAGTAATTATTGGAAGATGTTGTCCTACTTCACTTTGATTTATTTCATTTACTGTCTTGCTGTTCATGTCTTTCATTACTGTCTTGTCTTCATTTACATGAATCTTTTTTCCTTTTGTACTGCCTGATTTCCTTGATTTACGACTAGAAAAGCCATTTATTTAAGGAATTGATCATGCTCACTACTTCGAAGACAGTTGAACTCGTCTCCTCTGTAGCCATCCGCTCTTCTTTTTTTAGGTGGATTCATGCTAAAAGTAAACATAAGTTAAGGACTAAACATAATAATATTATAAAGTACTGTAAATATTTATTTATTTATTTATTCATAAGACGCCGATCGTCAAGATATGGGCGAATATGGATTTCGAATGAGTGTGATGAGTGTAGATGAGCGAATGTAGTCATTGTTACAAACTAAGGCCGACTATTCCTTAGAAAGTGTCATTAATTAATAGCCCAATGACAAATGAACAGCCGGTGGTTATCAGCTGATCCTTTTATTTAGGCAGACTGTAATGGTGTATAATGCAACATTATAATAAACATTTAGTTGCCTAATAATGTATATTTCAACAAATTCATTGTAAAATAAAAATAAAAATATTTTTTTCTCATACTACTGTGAATTGAAACACATTTAACCTCAATAACTTGCGAGCGCAAATAGTTGGATAGTTATAAATATTACAGATTGAAAGCCAAGAGTATTACGATAATTTTGGTATATAATTTAGTAAAACATGTCATACTAACCTTATTTAATAATTGTCTAAACAGAACATGTTTTTGAATGTTAGATATAAATACCAGAAATAATATTTTTCCACCAGAAAACCATTTACAGAACACTTTATTTAAAGACATTTCTATGTTCAGTTATTAACATAAAATAATATATAATAATTAAAATTTCATATATTCTTACCTTGAAGGAATGAGAAGTCTTCAAATTCAAACTTGCAGCATGTGCTTCTCAATGTCAGATCACTAAACGCATACTGGTTTGTGTATCAACCACCAGTTCACATAATCACCACTAGACGACAGCACAAAGCAGCCAGACCAACAAAATGCAAAGTTACGTGTTGCCTAGGTGTAGCTGGATTGGCTGATAACCTTAAGATATATTTTTGCTCTCCTAGTCATTCAAAAATAAACTTTATGTACACTGGTTGAAATATCGACCAGCATGCATTGGTGACATTGTCATGAAAAATCTTATGTGCACAGAGAGTATCATATGGGTGGTTGATATATCAACCAGTATGCGTTACCTATAACTGTCCAAAATTTGGCTGATCTATAAAGGGTTAACTTCTAATTCGGAGCTGCCCAGGGATTCCGGCTTACTCCCTGGCCCGGTGGAATCAAGGGATGTGGGCTGAATTGCCGGGGTTTATTTGGGTGTAGTCAAAATTTTCTTAAATTTTGTTTACTTTGAATTGTTAATAAATTGTCTTACGTTTTGGGTGTCTCTGGCTAGGCTGCAGATAGGCCATACAGTTTGTTAATTGTTAAATTTTGGTATTTGTAGAGTTTGTGGTATTTATAGCGTTTGTTATTATTGTGCAGTATCTTGTTAATTTTAGTGTTTGTTGTTATTTATTTAAGTGCGAATTTGGTTGTGGCCTTCTGCCTATTGATATTGTGGCCTTCTGCCTATTTTTTATTGTGGCCTTCTGCCTTTTATGTTGTGGCCTTCTGCCTGCCAGTTTGCTTTCTTGGTAATAAATCTAGTTTTGCTCAGCTGCCGAGTTTTATTTCGACCCTCCAACTGCCACCCGTGATCCCATCGCTCGACTTGTTTTGAGCCATCTCCCGGTTGGCACGCTTACCAGCTTTGGTGGGGGGATGGGTCTCAGTTAATAAATTTGTATGAAAATCTTGATATCGTTGGAGACCAGTTATGTATTTTTTATGACATGACCAAGGCGTTTGACTTGATCTCTCATGACATACTTCTTAATAAGTTGAAGACAATGGGCATAAAAAATGAATCTCTAAGGTGGATAGCCTCATATTTGAGTGACAGGAAGCAAATTGTTAGTGTTAGGCACTCAGGACAGGATAGTTTGAGTCATCATTATCCTTCTGTCATCTCAACTTCAGTTAACACAGGCGTACCGCAAGGCTCGAATTTAGGCCCGATCCTGTATTTACTGTATGTGAATGATTTAGCTGATTGTATATCGACTGGTAAAATTTGGCTATTTGCAGACGATGTCAGCCACCTGGTACAGGACAAGGACAGTGAGGCGCTAAGGCTACAAGCACAAGAAGGCATAAATGAAATGAACAATTGGTGTAAAGAAAATAAATTAATATTAAATAGAGGAAAAACAAAGGCATTGAAATTTCATAATAGAAAAACACCAGATTCTGACCCCCTGCTACGTTTGGAAGGATCAACTATTGCAATAGACACTTGTATAAAATACCTAGGCCTAACCATCAGCAATGACTTAAGATGGGAGCAGCACATCCAACATATTTCATCACGACTAACAACCGTCTGTTACATGGTACGACGCCTTAAATCTGTTGTTGATATAAACATATTATTGAAAGTTTATTTTGGGTGCTTCCAAAGCATTGTAAATTATGGTATTGTCTTCTGGGGAAGCAGTCCCATGGCGCAACGCATTCTACTGTTGCAAAAAAGAGTAATTAGGCTAATGTTTAATGAACCATATCTTGCCCATTGCAAACCATTATTTGTTGAAGCCAAAATTCTTACTGTACCAGCGCTTTTCATACTAGAATCTGCTGTGATGGTCAAAAGGAAACCAGAAGTATTCAAGAGAAATCAAGCCTTTCATAGCTATTCAACACGACAGAGAAAAAACGTTCATATGCCCCAAGTAAGCTCTAGCCTGGCAAAAGGTGGCCCTAAATATTTATGTAGCAAGATCTTCAACTCAGCACCACCTGAGGTCAGAAGCATCGAAGATATGGATAAATTCAAGGATAAGTTCAAAGAGCACCTGTTGAAGAGGCCATGTTATTCTGTAGAAGAATATTTTGAAGATGGATAGGCCAATAACATGATGACCATGGCGCAGTTGCGCTTCCAGTGGGAGGATTTCAAGTAATCAAGTAAAAGTAAAAAAAAAATGCGAACTTGCCCGGATCAAGGGTTAAAACTTTGATGGAAAAATAATTGGAGAAATAAACAAACAAATGAAAGTTTCTTTTTGAAATGTTTCGATTTGTTATTTAAACAGCAATAAATTATATAGTTACTAATAAATTATTTTTACATTAGTTAATTTATTTTTCCTTATATTATATAAGACCTATGTAACTACATGATATTTTAAGTTTTTTAACTGTCTTGGAATCGTAAATCTAACCTAACCTTGACATACATAACAATAACATCATTTACTAGACATACCTCTCCCTTTTTTGTAATTTTTCTAAACTAGTTTTTTAAAATATAAGTTGCTACATAAAATATATACTTATATCCAATTTTTTTAGTCGTATAGGTAGTATGTTTTTCTGTGAAGAAAATACGAGGTACATCCAGAAAGTAAGTTCCGTTTGGTAATAAAAATAAATTGTCTACAGATACAGAAAAAATATTTATTGCACTAAAATCTACAACTCTTAAACTACTTTTCTACATAACTACCGAAATTTTGCAGGCATTTGTCATAGCGTGGCACAAGTTTTTCTATGCCTTCTTCATAGAAGGTTGCCGCCTGTGTCTTCAACCATTTGGAAACATTTTCTTTCAGCTCTTCGTCATCGTTGAAGTGTTGACCGCCAAGGAAAGACTTCAGATGTAAGAACAGATGAAAGTCGCTAGGAGC